>CABFWB010002351.1:0-28620 GCA_902151455.1 Timema bartmani
TTATACCTGACCTACCCCAGTTACTAGTAGTACATCGCTGACAAAAATAATCGCAAGTGCAACAAACACATTTTACGGCCGATTTCCTTAAAATTTTCGACCTTTTTTTGTAAATTTTTCACGGTTCCCCAAAAAAGGGTCGTTACTTCGAGAGGAACGTTATTCCCGGGGTCATAGAATCGAGAGTTGACTGTATGTGTATATACATTTAACGGATGTGCACATATATTATGCCTAAGAGAAGGAGATTAACGGAAATATGTCCTAAGCAATGTGAGATTACAAATGTGGTGGTATAGATCGAAGACCATGGTAAAATTGATGTTTCAAGAATTTTCCTCTTACTTAGCTAGTATGACTACATGAACAAAAAAATATTATCATAGAAAGTAGTGGTTATAATGACAAATCTGAACCACTTTCTCCCATAAGGTTAACATAGATACTCCACATAGAATGTGGAGGATCACTTTCTCCCATAAGAATAGCATTGATCCTCCACATTGTGAAGTTGGGTCACTTTCTCCCACATTGTTTCTCTTAACTGGGAAGGTGGGTCACTTTCTCCCATAGGAATAGCATTGATCAGTAGCGGATTAGAAAATATATGTTTGGGTGTATGACATTTCTTTCAAGTTTTATCTTGCACCCTCCTTACTATTGATGTGAGTTATTTTCTCCCATGCGAATAATAATAAGAATTGTCTTAAGTGAGTCAATGGAGGATCGGGAAATATTATTTTGGGGGTTGACAATTCTTTCGAGTTTTATCAATGATCCTCCTCACTGCGGAGTTTGGTCACTTTCTCTCACGTTTTTCGTCTTCACAGGGAAGGTAGGTCACTTTCTCCCATAAGAATAGCATTGATCAATGGCGGATCAGGAAATATTATTTTGGGTGGTTGACATTGATTCCATCAAGTTTTATCTTGGGTTCTCCTTACTATTGAGGAGGGTAACTTTCTCCCATACGGACAATATTAAGACTTCTCAAAGTGAGTCAGTGGCGGATCGGGGAATATTATTTTGCGGGTTGACAATTCTTTCGAGTTTTAGCATTGATCCTCCTCGATGGAAAGTTAGGACACTTTTACCCACACTTATCCTTCCATTGAGCTTGAGGGTCACTTTATCTCATAAGAATAGCATTGATCAGTGGCGGATCGGGGAGTATTATTTTGGGGGGTTTTATCATTGATCCTCCTCACTGCAAAGTTGGGTCACTTTCTCCCTCATTGATCCTTCCCATAGAGCATTTGGGTCACTTTCTCTCATAATAATAGCATTGATCAGTGGTGGATCGGGGAATATTATTTTGGACTTTTTAGCATTGATCCCCCTCACTGCCAACCCTGGCACCAGTTTGGTGGCTCGACAAGACAAGTCGAGACAGGAATAAATCGTATTTCCATGACGACATGGGGTTAACATCCTAGTGTCCTTTGTCCCTCCTTCAATGTCGCAAAAGTTTATTTCCATTGCAATGGAGTTTTATTCTGTTGTACTTGTTGGTTCATTTTGGTCTTCTATGCAGCGATGGGTTTTCCCCGGTAACGTCATCGTTCATTAGGGTGATATCGCAACTAGATAGAGCATTGACACAGATCTGATTATGCACAGTTAGGAGCCTCTCTCTCCAGATGGAGGCCCCACAGTGATTTAAAATCCTTAGTTTGAGGCCTCTATCCCCTCACAAAGGTCTACTAAAATTGGTTGTATGGTACCTACCGTCGACATGTGGGGATGTAGTTATCCGCCATACCAACATGGACCACTGTTGGCGAAGATAAGGTGGTATGGAGGAGTAAGGGAGATGTTCCAGCGTTTATGTGGAGTAAGGGAGAGAGAAACAATTTATTGAGAACTAGTGACAGTGGGCCTACACCTAAGCGGAGATTCGAACCCCCGACCTCCCATACCATAACTAGATGAGCTACACGCACCCTTTCTGGCTAAGCGTCTATACATACACATATTAAAACAATGTGGTAGTGATGATTAAGAAAATGCTCCAGCACTTTATCTGGAGGGAGAATTACCAACAGTTTATCCAGCGGGGATTCGATTCCAACCTTCCCAGCCAGAATTAGATGAACCTAACATTTATACGACGTGTCCACCTGGATTTAAACCTTAAGCGTCTATATATACATATATTAAAATGTGGTAGGGATGATTAAGAAAATGTTCCAGCATTTTACCTGGAAAGAGAACTACCAACAATTTACCCAGCAGGGATTCGATTCCAACCTTCCCCACCATAATTAGATGAGCCTGACATTTAGACGGCATGCCCACATGGATTCGAACCTCGATATCACCACTAGTGTCTGTTAGAACGGTCATCCAATCAAATACTTCCTTTCCATGGTTAAGTGCACCCCGCATTTGCGAGAGTGAACAAATTAGGCGAAATCAAAAAGTGTTTTATTGGTTAGAGCTGGTCAACCTTGATATAATTAGACCAGGTAGAACGTGTACCCCCATTTGCTTGTAGTGAGAGTGGAAAACAATTTAGGAAAATCAATCTAAGTTCACCAGGCGGGAATCAAACGCCGATCACCCTGTCATCGGTAGTCCAGTAAAACACGATAGTGACGCCTTAGACCATGCGACCATCGCTGCAGGTAAACAAAGATTTTTTATCAAATGCATTCCAAGTCATTTTAATTTACTAGTCGAACAAATTGAACTGTGGTTAAAAAGGGGCTCAATTTTAGAAAACGTATGAGAAATGTTCAGATATAAAATATGTTGATTAATCATATGGCCTATCTTATTTATCATATAAATAAATTAAAAATGATCTTTGTGTGTTTATGATTTCTTGTTTTTGTGTGTACACACTGGAACTTCTAAACTAAAACCTCTAAAGCGGAAACATGGGTTGCATATGTTTGGGGAGCCTGCGGGTGTTCACCACAGACAATTAAAATTAATTGTATCTATTGTGAGAATGATGTATTAAGCCACGCGAACACAGGTTATTCTTTATGAATGTAATTTACTATTTGCTACTTTATTCATTTGTTTTCTGTCTAACTGGACCACCAAGGATTAATATCCACTTCATATCCAAAGAGTGACTATAGGAGATTATTTATATTCCCCTGTTTTATATATTTATTTATTTATTTAGCACCAAGTCTTACTATCCGTTCGGGTTATACGCATAAGTACTAATTACGCTAATGGGTTAGGAGTTGAGAAGGTTGAATTAAGAAGAAGTGAACCCACATTTGCGTGAAGGGAGAGTGGAAAACCGTTTAGGGAAAATCCTCCCTAGTTCACCTGACCAAGATTCGAACCTCGATCTCCCCGTCCTCGGCAGTCTAGCTCAACACGAATCGAGCGCGTTAGCCAACTACGCCACCCCGAAGCGGGTTAACTCGACTTGGATATAAGTAATCACTTAGACGTAGACCAAGATTTTGGTTAAGAATACCGTTCTGTAAGGCCTTATATCCTACCAAAATACAACTATAAAGTAGGAATCTGGTAAGAAATAAGGCCTTCCAAAACGGGATTCATAACAAAATCATGGTAGAGATTTGCAGACAAGAGGTCCACGCCACACGCCAATCGGATTGTTCGAGTAGACCCGAACGCGGGGTGAATGTGTTGAGTAGGATGAGTGAGTGACCAGCCCTCGAATCGACAGGAGCTTGAGAAGGGTGGGGTAAGAGGATTTGTGGGTCTGTCTTAATCCATAGCACGAGTGATTCCCTTTTTTTCAACCCACCACTTCGAAACTCTACAAACAAGTATCTTGGGTAAATACAAAGGTTCATTGGAGTCACATCGAGATTGCGGTGTTATAAAAATAACTGTGATTGTCACAGAGTGAGTAAATAATGAAACGTTATAACCCCTTCTGCCCTCCAATTTCTTTCCTTTTTTAATATTCGTTAAGTATGTATGAAAAAAAACTGGCAACAAAAAAAAAGCTGCATACCAACTCTGCTCCATTAAGGTTGGGTGCTAGTGAGCGCGAATTTAGTGCGCTAATTTTGCAGTTTTTATAGCATAAACATTTTTTGAGAAAAATAAATCAAATTTTTCATCTATAGAAACATATAGTTTAGTTTTCTGCACGTGCTAATCTCAACAGTTTTTGAATATCTGGCATGAGCATGGTGGCATTTGGTGACAAACTTTTTAAATTAAGAGAAAAATGTGTCATTAAATTCCAGGACACATCTGACAGATATTCAAAAACTGTTGAGATTAGCACGTGCAGAAAACTAAACTCTATGTTTCTATAGAAGAGAAATTTGATTTATTTTGTTCAAAAAATGTTTATGCTATAGAAACTTCAAAAATACTTCCCTAAACTCACGCTCACTAGCACCCCATCTTAAGAGTGTTTGAGAAGTAAAGTTGCCGGAATTCAGCTCCATGTTGGTGTAATAACTCGGCCTCGGCTGTTGTGACGTTGCATCAAAGATGGATGCAACTGTTTTCTCAAAGTGGGCCAAAAAAAAGTGACGGGTAGTTTTAGACAACAGAATCCTAAGCTAACCTATGGAAAAACACGGTCATAACCCTAAACAAACCTAACCTAATATAAGGCACAACACGATCCTAAGTCTGTGCAAAATGATATGGAAAGTTTTTGGTTGGTTCATGGGGGCCGAATTTGTACTGTCTATGGGGCTGCTTTAGTATTATGGCTGGGGACGTTTTGTTTCGCGCTTGATAAAATAATGTTTAAATATATTTTGGTAAATATTATAAGCTCAAAAACGATAAAATTATCTTGAATCAGATATAATTTGATAAGCTCATTTCTGGTAATTGAAATTATGAGAAAACGGCTGAATCGATTTTGACAAACGGTCACTCATTTTGAAAGTTAAGGGTTCAGGATGTTGGCAAAATAGTAGCTTTCATAGAAAGCCTGATTTTCCTAGCAAATTTCCATATTTTCCTCCGTGCGCAGAGTGGCTCATCTGTACCATAATTCTTTTCTTACATCACCATGGAAACCCTGATTAGTGTTTGGTTTATATCTATAAATAAAACATTTCTCTTTGTTTAAAAATAATAACTCGATTCTTAATTGGGTGGTAAAGTACAACAAATAAGTAAAGAGCTAGGAGAGGGGTCATTTTAAAGTTATCATCGTAGGGTGAAGAAGATAAACTTACTTTTTGCTTAAAATTAAACACTAAGTTTTATAGAATTGTCACTTAATGCTTTACATACTTTCTTAGCGCAGCGATTTGCTATCTAAATTATATTTTGTATATGGCACTGGAATAGTAGTTTATAAAATATACCTATACATGAATATCAATTTTTTCTAGAAACCTTAATAAGAATTGAAATAACTTTATATTATTTTGATTTTATCGTTTTCTTATTAAAAACCAACTGTAATATCTTCTAGTATTTAGTAGTTTTACAATAACTGTTATCAATAGAGATGGTAAATTCGATTCCTCGAATCCTCGATACTATCGATTCTTAAGGGTATCGAGAGGATCGAGAATCGGGAAAATACTTCGATTCTTGAGGCCTCGATTCCTAAAGATACATGTAAATTATCGTGAATGCTTTATCAAGAGATTATTTAATATCAAATATTAAAGGCCGTTTGTAACTCATTTTTTCGTTAATTATTCCATATATTTGTATGGTAAAACTTATAAAAGCATTGATAGGATTTGAAAACCTAAACATTGATGTTTTGCTTCAATATGTAAACATATTTACCGTGGTAGCATAATGTATTCAAGAAAAAACACAAATAAACCTTCATATTAACAGATACCAGCCCTATATTAAGAAATATATTACGATTGCTTTGCAAATTTACTGTCATAAATTAAATAATAATATAGATAAGGTTTATTTCAAAATTTTAAAGCCAAATTAAAATCATGACTGTAATTTGTAAAGGTAAAATTAATATTTAATAGATGTTTACCGAAATTTCCAGAATAATATCAAATTGGTAAAAAAACAGTTTTACCTATCACGGCAACCATATTGGTTTCTATTAACATAAGCCAATATGGCCGTTCCCACTTCATTTCAGGCCTATTCCAGTAAGAATCAAGTATCGAAGAATCGAGGTAAAAATTTAGGAATCGGAATTGAAAAACTGGTACTGTCCCATCTCTAGTTATCAATAAAACATTATTATTATTATTATTATTATTATTATTATATTAGCACCGCGTCTTACTACCCGTTCGGGTTATACGCACTTACGCTAATGTGTAATGGTAGCGTGATTGTGAGATGAAATGGAGGACCTACAGTTTAACGTGGAATCCGAACCACGGTGGAGGCCTGGCATTCCTCACATTCACAAGTTGTGATTAATACACGTCCTGTCAGAGGTGAAGGAAGGGTTTGGCAATCAGATAAATCTGTGCTGGGACCAAGGATTGAACCCCGGACCCCTAGCACAGAAGTCTGACACCTTACCCCTAGACCACCAGGTCACCCAATAAAACATAATTAATTATATGGTTACGTAATATGTAAATTTCATACCACTTTGTTATCAATATTATGTTTAAATAATCTAAAGTTTTTTCTGCATTGTGTATTCTGAACAAATGCAATTATTTATTTCCAATAGGAATGTTTTATATGTGAGTTTTGTTTTATTGTGTTACATTAATTTTTTAATATGTTATCTAAAGTAAATATAAATAACCCAGAACTATCCCTACCTCACTCATAAGTAAAAAAAATATGTTTTTTCAAATAGACTTAATACGTTGTTTTTTTTTAGGGTTTTTCAAAAACGGTAGTGTTTATTAGTAGGATAAGGTTTGAGTAAAGGTTTTGGGGTGGATTAGCACGCTCAAGCTAATCAGCGTAAATAGTGGCACGTCTAAGAAAAAGGTTGGCCACCCCTGATGTCAAACAAGCTATAGTAGAATATTTGAAAGAAATATTAGGTAGGCCAAATATTCTTTTATTTGTTGTTAGTATTGAAAACATTTTACTTTGTTATTATTTTCATTTTATAGGTAACGATAATATCTATCAAAACGAACTGCTGCAAATCACATGACTTGACGTATGGATGTGTGAAAGTAGATTTAATAACTTTTCTAGGTCTCGCTGTCAGATAAAGTTATTCATATGAAAATTTAGTAACTATAATATTATTTTATAAATTAGTTTTTTATTTCATTTATTTGAAATGTTTAACGTGAACTTTGTGAACCGACTGATTATATCAGCACACAGCCTATAGATCAACTTAAATCTATAACAGACACACGTTTAAGCCCCTGACCGTTAATTTATAAAAAATGAAAGGGGTAACACACATTCCACCAATAATAAACTTTTAGGTCATACCATGAATCAGGGTTGTTATAATTCTACTAGGATTGTTATTATTTGACCCAGCTCAAAAAACCTCACCCAGGTTTTACTTAAAAACATCACTTAAAAAACTTATATTTTGGATACAAATCAATCGTCTAATTTTTGAAAATGGTTGGTCATTCTGTTGAAAACCTTTTGGTTCAAACCAAATATTAATAATACATTGATTTGTATTTGGTGTTATACACACCTTATACAATATACGAAGCTATAAAATATGTTTTAATTGGTTGAACAAAATAATATGTTCAACTAGCAACTCACTTGGGATAATATAATTTTAAACTACCTACACTGTATTAATGCTAGGCGCTAGAAACAATACTTTGTCAAAAAAGCAAATGAGATAATAAAAGTGCTTACCTTTTATCTTCAAGTAAAGAAAGCAACAAATCAATTCAGCAGCTGGCTCGCCAGTAATTTGATGCATGGTCTCCCCTCCCCCCTCTTTCTATTCCTTCTATATAAAGTATTTTTTTCAACCTGCTAGCTTATACAGTATTGTTGTGAAGAATTACATTGTTGCATTATTGTTTTCCTTTATTATGGCTCTTATTAATACTTGCCAATCTATATAAAAATAAAAATATGTTTCTCTGGATCCCGAATGATTAATATATTTAAATTATTGGTTTAGTCAGATAACATACATAATATCTTTAATTAAAACCACAAGAAACCAATAAAACCCAAAAACCCAATAATATTTTAAAAAAACAATAAAACCCAACTGGGTTAGTTTTTTTTTTTTTATAAATAATCTGGGTTTGTTTCAACCCTGCCAGGAATCGAACCCAGGACTCTTAGCTCAGTATACAGACATGCTACAAACTGAGCTTAACTTTTTACTAAGCACCGCGTCTTACCACCCGTTTGGGTTACACGCTTATGTACTGACTATGCTGCTTTTAAGGATTAGGAAATAAAGAGAGGAGGGAAAGTGGAAAACCATTCTGTAAAAACCACTCTCAGTACACCCAAACGAGATTCGAACCTCAATCTCTCCGTCATCAGCAGAATAGCCTATTGCGAGAGTAGCGCGTAAGACCATGCAGCCACCGAAGAAGCAGGTCTGAGCCTAACTGTCGGTAGCTAACTTAATGTTATAACTAAATAAATCCAAACTGGCCGGACAGAAATGTTGATGGATAAACACAATTAGTGGAGGGTTTGTGTCACTTTCTTAGATCTTGAGCCCCATTTTCACACCACATGTATTAATGGGGTTATAAAGTAAAAAAAAATAACCCAACTAACCCGCTGTATACTTTAAAATAAAAATTATTGTCGGCACATAAAACAAGAAGAACATAACCATAAACATGTTTTGTAAACTTTCGCGGCCAGTGTAAACTTTTCTTGGGCTTGAGACCGCGTCGATATAACTAATTACTGCCGGACGTCGTCTTAAGCCCGAGAAAAAGTTTTACATCATCTAGGACATAAATTTATCCTAAACTTAATTTAGAGTGACTAACATGGCCATGCCTAATATTTCACTTTTTAAATGCGTAATTCTTGCGAAAAAGAAAAATATTATCTTAATGAGACCGCCAACGCGCTCTGTCCTCTTTCTGCTCCGTCAGCTCTCTTGAATTCTCTTCTTTCCTTCAAGTCATTAAGTATTTGAATCCTCCTTCTTCCTAATCTCCTCTTGCCCTCAACCTTGCCTTTTATGAAGTCGTGCAGAAGAAAGTTGGTCCCAAGGATGTGTCCGATCCGATTTACTTTTTACCGAAGAGTCGCATCCAAAATGTTTCTCTTATCACCCATTATCACCAGTTATTTTTTTTAAAAGCTCAGTTACAGTAGGTTACTGTAATGAGTAAGTGATGCAAATACATGATTAGCTTTTTGATTATATTTCTTAAGGTGTGGCAGAAGGGAGCGCAAGTATTGTTTACAGTTTTTATAGAATTGTAATTTTTTGGCCAAAATAAATCAAATATTTCTACAGTAGCAACATAGAGTTTAGTTTTTTGCACGTGCTGATATCAACAGATCTTGAAATATCTGTCAAGGGTGTCCTGAAATTTTGTCAAAACTTTTTCTCTCTATTTAAAAATTTTGACAAAATTCCAGGACACCCTTGACAGATATTTCAAGATCTGTTGATATTTGCATGTGCAGAAAACTAAACTCTATGTTGCTACTGGAGAAATATTTTATTTTATTTGGCCAAAAAAATGTAATGTTATAAAAACTGTAAATAATACTTGTGCTCCCTTTTGCCGCACCTTAAGGGTGGCACATGGTAGAGAACTAAGATACGTTGCAGACGTTTAGAAAGTCCGCATTATTTAAGAAGTTGTTTAATATCTTTTAAAGTCATTTTTAAAACACAAAAATTAGCACCATGTCTTATTACCCGTTCGATTTATAAGCCTATTTACTAAGTAAATTAATGTGTTAAGGACTAGGAAGGTTTAATTTGGAAAAAGTGCACCCCCATTTGCGTGGTGGGATGGTGGAAACCTTTAAGGAAAGCCCACCCCCAGTGCATCCAACCGAGATCGAACCCCAATCTTCCCGTCTTCGCCAGTCTAGTCCAACACGAGAATAGCGCGTTAGACCATGCGGCTCCGAAGCGGGTTGTTTTCAAATAAATGTAGGAGAAAATTATCAGCAGATTTATGACTAGTTTAAAAAGTTTAAACGTGAGGTTTTTTTTAAATCAACGGCGCATTACGTGGACATTTGTACTTCTGAGATTAAAGCATTTAAGGTTATTAGCCTTTATCTAACCTTCCTCTATCAAATAATTTCATGTGGGTCACAATAGAAAATTTTAAGATAAGGTGGGATTGTTTTATAAAGTTTTGTGTACGTTAACACACATCTTTTTAAACACTTTACACTTCTAGATTTATAATTTTTAACTAGTCACAACTTCCGCCTACATTTTGAGTGAAAACAATATTAAATAAATATCAAACCACTTCATAAAAATAATCCGGGATTTCTAAACGTCTACAACGCTTCTCAGTTCTTTCTCTACCCTGTAGCACCCTTATAAATAAATAAAAAAGCTGGTGCCAACACAACTCAACCTACATCCCATTAGTGCTTTATCCAATGAATAAAAAACTAAACTAAACTAGGATTCTGCTTTTTATTGCGTGATTTTCGTTTTTTATATACAAAAAAAAGAAGAGAATCTGTGTTTGCGCTAAAAGGATAGACAACTTGAATCAAATCAACAGTTCTCTCTCTACTAGAAGTTGATTGATGTGCGAGTATTGAATCAAGGCTGGTTCAAAATAGCGATAGCATTCGATCTTCGTGAGTTCCACACAATATGGGCCGATAAGAGGCGGCAAGTAATCAAGTAACGGGAGTAACAGAGAACCCGACCACACTGTTCATCAACTCCTTTATCATCAGTACATGTATACTAGTTATAGGCCTACCACATTTATTATTATTATAATGATTTAATGAGAACATGGTAGGAAGAGAAGAATCTGACTTGATCTACTTTCACGTATTCATACGTCAAAGCATGTGATCTGCAGTTGTCATTTTTGATAAATATTCTCACTACCTATAAAAGTGATTGGCTTTATTTTTAGGTATTTAGCGGGCACTTTCATATCCGAATGATTATATCAGAGTCTGACTTATAAATTAATTTAATTCTATAACAGACACAACAACCAGCCCTCCAGCCGTTAATTCATCACTTTGAAAGGGGACGCCTCAATTACGCCAATGATTTTTCGGCCATGCTTGGAATCGAACCCAGGATCCTTAGATCAGTATACACGCTACCGACTGAGCTAAGGTGACGGACCCACCTGAAAAATAACACCAATAAAATATAAAATGTTATCGATGTTGAGGGTGGTACATTTTGTAATTTATAAAAGGATCTTTCTATGATAATTGGATTGTGGCAATCTCTTTACCGATTATAGTATGGCTTCAGCTTATAAATTGAACCAAAGTAGCCAGTCAAGGTAAGCGTGCTACCCTTCAGGTTAAGCTGGGAGTACAAACTGAATAGTCTCGCTTCTAATCCCGCGCAAGTACTGAAACCACTCCATAGCAGAGGGACGGGTACCGGCGATTTAACTTTCAAAGGAATCGATAGGGACAAGGAGAGAATGTCCTTGGAAAGGAATGAAATTGAGCTAGCGACTATAAGCGGGATTCTTAACTACCCGGCATTTAGTGTGTCGATAATATTTCACCTCCCTACGGACAGTCGGTTCGTAGCAACATCGTTGGATTATTTTAAAATGTTGTAAGCGTGATGAACAGGCAACTCTCCAAGCCTGTATGACAGAAGCGACTATCCTTCTTATCACTGGACTCTTCTTTCGGTACGTAAAATGGCCACTCTCAGAAACTTGTGTATCAAGGCGACGAATACAGTGGTAGGAACTTTGGAATCCTGATTGTTTAGTCTTTATTTCGTATTATTTTAATATAAATTTCATTATTGTTTACTTAATTAAATATTTATTATGTATTAATTCATTATTATTTTGTATAATTATCACATTTTTTTTCTGTCTACCACCCTTTTGCATTAATTTATTTTTTGTAAGGGTGGTTCATTTTGCTCTCTTCTGTTTTTGCGCGCGTTTTTTCTCTAGTCCGCAAAATGTTTCTCTAAAAGGGTGGACGTGCGTCACCACCGCGGCTCCCAATCACTATCGTCACTACCGTTCAGTATCACTTATTTTAATAACCCATCTTTCTATGACATAATTAATATTCTTCAAGCTCCTCATCACACAACACCAGGGTCATCGTCATCGGATCTTCAACAGCAGGTAGGATCTCACCATGTCTACTTAAGCAAACATTTCAATAATTATCTCTCAGTCAAATTAAAATCACTGACTACAATATGGATCTTGAATCCTTTTTTCAGTCGATATCTTTGGACGGTCTAGTCGCAGCCTTTCCCGAAAAATCAGGCTAGTGCTGTCCACATGAAACCAGTCACTCTGGCTGACTGACGCCAGTCGAACCTGCCATCAACTGGCCTCGTATGAACACAGTCGAACCTGCCTATCAACTAGCCTCGTATGAACACAGTCGAACTTGCATACCAACTGGCCTCTTATGAACACAGTCGAACATGCATATCACCTGTGATCGTATGAACACAGTCGAACCTGCCTATCAACTAGCCTCGTATGAACACAGTCGAACCTGCATACCAACTGGCCTCGTATGAACACAGTCGAAACTTCATACCAACTGGCCTCGCATGAACACTGTCGAACATGCATACCAACTGGCCTCGTATGAACACAGTCGAACATGCATACCAACTAGCCTCGTATGAACACAGTCGAACATGCCTATCAACTGGCCTCGTATGAACATAGTCGAACATGCATACCAACTGGCCTCGTATGAACACAGTCGAACCTGCATACCAACTAGCCTCGTATGAACACAGTCGAACCTGCATACCAACTGGCCTCGTATGAACGCAGTCGAACCTGCATACCAACTAGCCTCGTGTAAACACAGTCGAACCTGCATACCAACTAGCCTCGTATGAACACAGTCGAACCTGCATACCAACTAGCCTCGTATGAACACAGTCGAACCTGCATACCAACTAGCCTCGTATGAACACAGTCGAACCTGCCTATCAACTAGCCTCGTATGAACACAGTCGAACCTGCCTATCAACTAGCCTCGTATGAACACAGTCGAACCTACATACCAACTGGCCTCGTGTAAACGCGGCATTAGGGTAGCTACATTCCAATGGCTTGTAAGGCGTGAGATAACAAGCGACCATGAAACTGTACACGTTCCCATTTCACAGTCACAGTTTTCTATGTATCCCTTCCCCGAACTTGTTTATAAGAAGAGATGTCTCAAAGCGGGCTTTAAATCGTTCCACTTCATATACTCATGCTCTACGTCACCAGAAACACGTGCGAAGGAAACAGAATAGTTTCGTCGCTTTACAGTTTACTTTTTTTTTATATCTATATATTTTGAGACGTTAGTAAACATTTCACTTCAGGGGGAAAAAAAAGAGAGCAGCGAGAAGAGAAAAACCGTTTCAGACTGTATAACGTTGACTTCTTGCCGTAGGATTTATTTTCTTTTCTTAAGTACTTTTTATCTTTCCTTTCTAAATAGAACTTTTTGTCTATCTTCGTCTTTTATTTTAGAGTGTGTATTCTCCCTCAATCCAAGTTAAGAAGAATTAGCAGCAGTGAACAGATGAGTAAATAGATTTACTTTATTGAGTTTCGCGTTCAATCAAAATTAAATTATCTCGATTTAGCTTGAAGAAATGAAGTAAAATAATGTATAAGTAGCTTGTAAACCTTGCATATGTGCCTAGAGAGAGAGAGAGTATAAAGGGAAACCATACACGCAACGGTTTTTACAAGCTGGAATAGCTCATACATTAAGGCCTCATCCACATACTCCGAATATTATAAGATGTGGCTGATGGGGGTGTTAGTTGGAATACGAAGGGGGCAGTATCAACGTGCCCACCCTCCCCCTTAAGAATCTGTTATTATTTTTTTAACAGTTAAAATAAATTAAAAACAATAAAGAATCAATGTTTTATTTTACATCACTATTATCTGATAAAATATACATTATCAATTACAACTCAAGCCAACGACCGAACGGTACGTTTTTTTGTTCCCTCGTAAATGTCATTCATCTCTTTGTTGGATGAAAAAAAGGAACCATGAGGTGTAGCACGATCTCATAGCCACTACCTTTTGGATATCCATTGACATGGTTTCTATAGTAAAAATGTAATGGCACTTCATTCTTTTGTTACTCCAAATTTTCCTCCTTTTTTTTCTTTTCTATTGGGGGTGCTACGTGGGGCGCCTATACTTTTAGTCCAAAAGTATGTATGAAATCCAACTCTCTACGTATCCTTAATTACGTGAGACCATATCAGCCAATGGTCCAATGGTAAAGTATGATAATTAGCTTAATCACATTCCTCAAAAGAAAACAATTTCAGCAAATTCTTTAAATACAATCAATATTTTTTTAATGTCTTTAGTTGAACAAATTATATCCTTAATTTGTTGTTTATGAATTTCTAGTAAAACTAGATAAATACAAATGTATGTTTGGAAAATTGCGACCATTTCAATTCGATATTCGCACATCACTGCTCATTTGTTTGACTGCCTAATATTGGCTCTCCCGTAGCCATCCGTAATGACTTTTCTTAAGAAAGTTAAAGTTCAACCAACTTATATGGAATGCTATGGACTACTAACTTATGGATCGAGATTCTGTGGACAAAGCAATTTGTTAATGTGGAGGTCAATGTCTTCTTACTACGGACCCTACGGATCACGACTAAGTGGACATAGCAATCTGTTACATCTGTTATTGTGGGGTCGATCTATTCTTACGGACTTAACCTTGCGGATACAAATTATGTAGACTGGGCGGACGTATCAGTTAATGAAAGATTTATAAATACATGTAGGCCTATATTACTCACCGTGTTTGAACGGAACTTATAATAAACATCCGCGGCCGGAGGACCAATGTTTCGGTGATTGAGGGATATATTAATTATATTCTACGAGATTAAAATGCGTGATTATGGTGTGGTTCTGCCTGGAGCTGATAATTTGGCAAAGAAGATGGTGTCAAAGAAGGCCTAAATGGGGTAGTTAAGGGATAAGTTGGATGGATTTTCACACGCTTAAGTCTTCACAAGAAATTATATTAAATATAGTTATACAATGATGTGGTAGTGTATTAATATAATTTTGTTTATATAAGCTACATTGCACGTAGATACAAACGATAATTTATAACCCCAAAACATGAGATAAAACTAAATCTACCCAATTTAAATCTTTTAAATTTTACATAGCTTTCATAAAAGTCAGATTAATTTACTAATCCATTAATTTTAGTTTTGAAATAATTTCTCTATGGATATGAAATGTGGTCTCATTCCTAACATGACGACAAAAACAAAATATAATGTTCGAAAACAAGGTGCTTACAAAGATATTTGGTCCAAAAAGGGATCAGGATACTGGGGAGGGGAGGAGGTTATATAATGATGAATTGCATACCCTGTACTCATCATAAGACATTGTTAGGATAATCAAGTCTCGCAGACTACGGTGGGCAGGACATGCAGCGCGAATGGGAGATTCTAGAACCTTGTTCTGAGTATTGACTGGCAAACTCAATGGGTAGAGCCCCGTAAAAATTGTGAGACGCGATAAAGCGAAAAGTGCCATACAAAGATGGAATCAAGTACTTTTTCCTTTGATAGTTTTTAGATATGATTTACAATGTTTTTGAAAAGCGAAATAAAACAAAATCGTCTTGTGTGTTACAAGGAATCCTCCTATAAAAGGAAATATCACCGCTTTTAAAAAAAAATCTTCAAGTAAACACGAAATTAAGAAGAAATTAAGCAGAAATTTTTATCATGTGTAATGTGATTAGTATTTTGTTGTAGTGTAAGCTAGCTTTAGGCTACAAAATTGTGAAATATGCAGACAAACTTGACAAAGAATTTAAAGCAAATGTATAAGGTTTCAATAATAAATTTTAATTTTGTATACATTGTCTCAATATGTAAATAATACTTAAACACCTCAGATAACATAAAATCGTCTTGTGTGTTACAAGGAATCCTCCTATAAAAGGAAATATCACCGCTTTTAAAAAAAAATCTTCAAGTAAACACGAAATTAAGAAGAAATTAAGCAGAAATTTTTATCATGTGTAATGTGATTAGTATTTTGTTGTAGTGTAAGCTAGCTTTAGGCTACAAAATTGTGAAATATGCAGACAAACTTGACAAAGAATTTAAAGCAAATGTATAAGGTTTCAATAATAAATTTTAATTTTGTATACATTGTCTCAATATGTAAATAATACTTAAACACCTCAGATAACATGTAATTTTGAATAAACACGAAATAACACCGAAAAGTGAGATTTAAAAAACGAAATTTAACTAAAAATAAAACAATTTTTTACGGGGCTCTATCAATGGGAATAGACCAGTAAGAAGAGCAAGACAAAGATGGGAGGATAACATTAGAATGAACCTGAAAGAGGTGGGGTGTAATGAAGGAGATTGGATAGAACTAGCCCAAGATAGGAATAGGGTGTAGTTAGGTGGAATAGATAGAACTAGCTCAAGATATGAATAGTGTGTAATGAGGCAGTCTAGGTAGAACTAGCTCAAGATAGGGATAGGGTGTAATGAAGAGGACTGGATAGAACTAGCTCAAGATAGGGATAAGGTGTAGTTAGGTGGAATGGATAGAACTAGCTCAAGATAGGGATAGTGTGTAATGAGGCAGACTGGATAGAACTAGCTAAAGATAGGGATAGAGTGTAGTGATGTGGACTGGATAGAACTAGCTCAAGATAGGGATAGGGTGTGACCAGGAAAAAAAATCATGTGATAGAGCAGAGGACGCTAAAACGAAAGTCCTCCAGAGCACAAAATTATACTCAAAGAGGCCTTGTCGAAAACCCTCAAGTTGAATGTAATTGTAACGCCTTAGACCACGTGACCAACCGTGCTAACGATTGTCTCATCTTAAATTAAGCTTAACGCAAACCAAAGATATAGTGATGTAGAGGGCCCATGTTGCTGATGATATCCCCAAAATCACTGTACAAAGCTTATAATTAATCCTATTTTTTTTTACGAAGATATATCTGACAGAAAAGTTACTAGATCTAGTTTCACGTATTCATACGTCAATTCATGTTATATACAGCTGTCAATTTGAATAAATATCATCAATAACAACAAAATAACCCTAATACTATGGTAAATTTTATCAATGTTGACCACAAAAAAAAGTTTGTATTTTCAAAGAAGTTGCTCCAAATATCAATTTGTAATAAAATTAAGGTATTTACTCATAAACCACCTTCAAATTCAACAAAAACTAAAACAAATGCAGAGAAAATATAAAATTACATATTAAATATAAACTAGGTAAATATTTACGTCCTGATGGAAAAAAAAGATAGGATAAGTTCAGAGCCAGGAATAGATGCTAGACTGGTTTAGTTTATGGTTGTGATTAACTTAAAGCTTTGCGCTCATCATCATCCCGTTTGACTTTTGTAAACACGAATGTGTAGCTCCATTATCTCTTTTTGAATTGGATATTGTTAACAATGTGATGCGTCTGTAGGTGGGAAAACAAATAGGTCAAACATCAAAAAGTGCAAATGAAAGCAAACGTATTGAAATATTTTTTACTGGTATTTGTTTGTTTTTTTAAAATGTGATCTTCTGGTAGCTTTGTTTGGTGGAAATAAAACAAGGCGTTTGTCTACTTTGAATGTCAATCAGGCAACCTAGCCCGTAATAGAGTTTTGTTTATTATTATGCGTTTGACAAAATATTCGGAATGGGAATTTCAAAGAAATCTATCAGCAGTGTTCTAAAGAGAGCATAAAAAGCCTTTGATTTAATAAACAGGATTGCCACTCTTATCTTAATATGAAATTCCCTGTATTTCCCAGGTTTTCCAGAAGAGATTCCCATTTTTCCAGACAAATGAGATTTAAGTATTATTGAGGAACGAAATTTCATCAAATGTGCATGTTATGTCACAATAGTACTAATTGAGTTTGATAGAGAAATGTATGCAGCCGTTCCACAGCCCAATGTCTCCTCCGTCAGGACAATATTGTATTATTCAGTTCGTCCTTTCTTCAATACAAATCTAACTAAAGCTTGCGCCTATGTTATCGAATTTCACAAATATTCTAGTATTTTCATTAGTTTTGACGTGAATACGTCTTTATATTTGCTACCATACGGGGGGAAATCCAAAAAACCTAATAATAACAAAATCGGGGGATACAGTTTGGTGTTGTAGTTTCGAATATTTCCTCTACATCCAAAATTAAATTATACCACTGGATAGCTAAAGGATCAAAGAATTCATTACAATAAGCGAGAACAGTGACGCATCGCGCGCGGTGGAGGGGGAAGCACCGCCATTTTGAGGTTATTTTGCTGCGTATCGAGATTTGAAATTAGTATAACTTTTGACTCGGAGAAGCTACGATGTTCGTTTAAGTTTTAATCGTCAGCTGTCGTCAATCTATCGATTGTATATAAAACATTAGTAAAGTTATATTGTAACACAATAGTTATTTGTTTCCTTGTTTTTATCCTAAATACATAAATAAAATTATTTTATTTAAAAAATATAACCCGTTACATAAACGTATTCACGTACAACACACGGCCGTGTCCATGACACAGCCACACCCCATTTTTTTTTTTTAGCGAATTTCCCTGTGTTTTCCCTATATTTTTTCCAGACATAATAAATTCCCTACGCTTTTTCATCTCTCACAGTTCTCCAAGTGTGTGGCGACCTCCAGTGCATCCGGTCAAACCAAGCTATCTTAAAAACCCATTGCTAAGTCCAGCGGATGGAACGAACTAATACCAGCAGAGTTATATAATAATATTAATGTTGGTAAGTCCACGAGTTAAAAGGCTTGTCACATAATCAAGACAATTATCGTTTTGGTTTTTTCCAGTGAACGAAGGATCCTTCTATTTTCGCCACCACGTCGTCAAATGTGTATGATAGCGGCAAGACTATCTCTTACACAAGTCGCACCAGGGTTTGACCCCCGCCAGAGCGAGGAAGGGAAATCCACAGTGAAAATGACTAAATCTTCCAGTGCGATAGGCCGGGATTCGATCCCCGGATTCCTCATAAGCGGCGACCAAGAAAAATATCAATCACCCGCTTCGGTGGCCGCATGGTCTAAGGCGTCAATCTCGCAAGAGATTAGACTGTCGATAGTGGGGAGATCAGGGTTCGGTCCAGGTCGTGTGTACCGAGGGTGGTTTTCCCTAAATGGTTTTCCACTCATCCTTCGCCCAAATGCGGGTACGCTTCCTCTAAATACAATCTTCCTCATACCTAACACAAAATAGTAATTGGTACATAGCGTATAACCCGCACGGGTAATGAAACGCCGTGTTAAAAAAACTAATCAATTTTTTTCTAGCGATACGATACATAAAGTTTTACCTTCCTGATTTCTAGCTCATTAGTATAAATATGTGAATGGCCCCAACGGCGCACATAAAAAACAAATAGATAATATGCCAAATTAATAGTAATACATATTTTCAATCTTGGTGGACTTTCGACCTTACAACACTCCTCTACAGATATAGTTGACACCTAAAAGAGCGTCAGATGATTAAGCCGAACCAACGGCAGTCTTGCAAACTCATCCATCAATTTAGAAGGCGCGATGAAAGACTTTCTCCTTGACCGCCGAACCCTTGTCAACCGATAAAGGCCGATAGGAATAGGCTTCCATTCGCTATTATTACACCCTCGTCAATGTCACCATTACTCTCAGATAGCGTCAATCCCACTCGGGCCTTTCAAGTGAGGGGTTATAATCTCACAATGCGACACCTATTTTTTACTTTACGGAATAATTGTAATCGCTACACTTTAACCCTTTTTTTAATTTTACATTATAAATGCCATCATTAGTACGCTTTACTAGTCTTATTCAGAAAGGAAGAAGCCTTTTTGACAACTAACAAAAAATTAGCCGTTTTCATACGTAGGCTTTACGTCAAGTCATGTGATTTGCAGCTCTCACCTTAAAAAATATATAAATAACTATAAAATTATACCAATACTTTAGTAAAATGATTTGACGGAAAAAAAAAGTTTTTTTTAAAATGATGGTACTGTAAAATCTTGAGGAAACGAATGAGGGTGAATTAACGACGTTGCCTATTTGGTGAATTCATAGCTATTTTGCGAAGCTGGTTGCTTATTAACTTTACGCTCCTATCATGCTTGAACGCCAATGTACGAAATAGAAACAGATGGGGAAAAAATTAGCAGTTAACCCTGCCGTGCCTCAAGTTAACCAGTTGTTCCCTTCTTCCGCTGACGAGTATACAAACCGACTCAACTATTTGCGCCTGGATAACATTGACTTACATTTAAAAATCACCATTTTCTTGTGTACTATTCTGGATGGACATTTTATGCATTCACGGGCTTTTTTAATTCACATCCAGGCAGAGAGATTTCTTCAAATTATTTTCGTGAATAAACCAAATAGCCTGATTTGCAAACAAATTTTAACAAATGCTTTTAGAATAAAGCTACTTTAAGATTTAAAAAATAAGGCTGTAGCAATGTGAGACTATTTTAGGAACTATTTAATAAGTTATGTTTTTTGTCTCTTATGTTACATTTTTTAAACTCGCCGAATAAAATGTGAATAAATTATAATGAGAAATCCTAGCTCAACTTGCCATTACTTCCATAGTGAAAAGCCACAGTCCGGACAGTAAATTCCGTTCCCGATCAGGGATTAAAACCCTGTCCTGCCAAAGTCGAGAAATATAGCGTACACTTAAATATAGTGCTTTCCCATAAAAGGTCCGCGGATAGACTGCAGATAAATTCTTGTATTTTTCTTAATTGAATATAATCACTGTTCGTCTGTGTTGTCAATGAACCACCGGAAAAGCGCAGGTCGAAACTTTGTTGTGTCAGTAACATGTCTGCCTACTGAGCAAAGAGCCTCGAGCTCTATTCCCGGCATGGACGAAAAATTTATCGTTGGGGAAATGTTGATTTCCCGTTTCGAAGTGATGAATTAACGACCGGGGGCTGAATCTTGTGTCTGTCCTAGATTTAAGTTAGTTTAAAAGTCATGTGCTGATATAATAAGTAGGTTTATAAAGAACACGTTAAATACCTCAAATAAAGAATTAATTAAAAAAACTTTGCTGTCTTAATGTTGTCCGACTGTTGAGAGAATAATAGAAATATCAAACGACCTTGCTGTTAATCAAAGCACCCACAATTTTTTTTATTGATATATTTTTTAAACTGCGAGCTATGAAATCTTTTTAACATAATCCTTTAGGAGAGGGGGCTAGAAAAATAGGATAAGAGAGGGGTGTCTTCAACCTCACCTAAAAAGTTCAAATCGAAACCAGGACCCGTGTTCAAGCCATTATTTTTCAATTAAATGAATTTGATTCAGCTGTGTTGAGCTCGACCGCCGAGGACGGGGAGATCGAGGTTCGAATCTCGGTCGGGTGAACTGGGGGTAGTTTTTCCTAAATGGTTTTCCACTCTACCTCCACGCAAATGCGGGTTCACTTCCTCTAAATTCAACCCTCCCAATTCTTAATCCATTTAACGTAATTAGTACTTAAGCGTATAACCCGAACGGGTAGTAAGACGCGGTGCTAAATATTATTATTATTGATTCAGCTATCAGGAATATTTGTTGTTTTATTTTTTTTAGCACCGCGTGTTACTATCCGTTCAGGTCACACGCTTAAGTACTAATCACACTAATGGGTGGAATTGGCAAGATTGAATATAGAGAAAGTGACCCCGAATTTGCGTGAAGGTAGAGTGGAAAACAATTTAGGAAAAAATTACCCCCAGTTCACCCGAGCGATATTCGAACCTCAATCTCCCCGTCCTCGGCAGTCTAGCTCAACACGAAACTAGCACGTTAGCTAACTACGCCACCGAGGCAGGTTAATGTGGTAGAGATTATTAAAGTTGAGTTTAGAGGAAGTATACTCGCACTTGCGTGGAGGGAGAGTGGTAAACCTTCTAGGAGAACCAACCTCAGTACATGCGGTCGAAATTAGAACTACGATCTCCCCTTTACCAGAAATCCAATCTACTGAAAGTGTTCCGCCAACGGTGTGCCGTGCGGCCACAGCTCAGTGTGCCACGCATCGCTGTTCAACAAAAACACGAATGAAATTGGTTACGAGCGGCAGCCGTGCATTTCTTACCAACTCGTACTTAATAATATTTTAAATACATCTGACAAAATCAAACGGTTTCGCGCGAAGCTTGAGTTTAAAAGGTTTACACACAATGTCAATGGTTTGAATGAAATGTTTTCAAATGTTAAATAACTGGAGACTCAAAAATAACAACCTTAAATCTTAGAGGATTTGAAGTCATCCTACTTTCCTAATTCTGATTTACCATACAACCGTTGGACTTGGTGAGTAATCCAATTTCTGTTGCCGCGGTACGTACACAAAACAAAACAGCGTGCCGCATAAATTTAAGCTTGTTAGTGTAATATGAACTTAAAAAGTTTGCGGAACCCTGCCCTAGACCCTTCAACCACCTAAGCGGGTGTAATCAGGACTGATCCTGCTCCAGTGCATCCGATCCTGTTCATTTGAATCAAATAAATATAGCAACGCCAATGGCGACTAAACAGCAGACCTGGTGGTACTCGTGGGATTTCACAACCTCTCCTTAACCATCGTGCGATGCTTCCCCTCGTATTCCCAGCATCAACCAATAGTCTGAACATACATGTTCCATGTTCGCATCGGGACACGATGTCGAACGTGCGTCCACAAAGAGACTTTTTTCTTTTTTTCTTTCTTTTTGCTCTTTCAATATGACGCGTGAATAATTTAGTTCATTACTCGGGCACAGGAGGAAATAGCTTACGTACTGAAATGTGAGTGGGTTCTCCTATACTTTGCTTGCTTCGTTCACGGGAACTAGGGAAGGAAGAGGGGGGGGATTTCAATTTTGAAACGGAATAAAAATGTATCCCAAAAGTTCTTGCACGCTCTGTACACACTCTACACATTATTATTATTAATAATAATAATCCCTATAGGGCGGAGAGGGCCGCAGTAAGGCTTCCAAACTACGGCTATTCATTACTACAATTTCTGCGCTAGGTTAATTTCAGTTGGGGTGGGGTTATCAGACACTCCATGGATTTCTATGAGTGAGTGAAAAAGAGCTTACAAATGTTGCCAGAAAGGTACTTTCATATTTCATCCAGATATCTTTTACATGACCCTCGGCATAGGATCGACGGATTTACTCCCACTCCGAAAGAAGTTGTGCTGAAGAATTGTATCGCTTAGTAAGAATCCGTCGACCTCAGTTGGGTTTGAAACCACGAACATACACATGATTTAAATGTTCAATTAATTGTAGATGTAAAAATAAATAGTTGTATCTTCACATGGACAAATATTATTACTACTGAATTTTTTTAGACGACTGAAGCGAAATTGTTTTTGCTATTTTACCTAAAGCAATAAATAATGTAATATCAAAAATTATTTAAAGAAATTAAATAACCATGATGTAGTTTTGATAAACGTTCTTTCGTGAGGTTGTAAAAATATATTATATGTGTCGTGTCTATCTGTCCTGGGGAAGGAATGATAAAGGTATAGTTTAGATTAAGTGTAAAGGGATAGTATATATATTTAGCACCGTGTCTTACTACCCATTCGGTTTATACGCTTAAGTACTAATTACGCTAATGGATTAGAAATTGGGAGGGTTGAATTTAGAGGAAGTGCACTCGCATTTGCGTGGAGGGAGAGTGGTATATCATTTAGGAAAAACCATCCCCAGTTCACCCGACCGAGATTCGAACCTCGATCTCTCCGTCCTCGGCGGTCGAGCTCAACACGACTAGCGCGTTAGCCAACTACGCCACCGAGGCGGGTGTACAGGGATAGTGTAAAACCATTTATTAAAATCAACCTTATTACAGCCTGTTCAAATTTGACCAAAAACTTCCCACCACCATAAAAATAGACCAAGCGAGAATGACGCCTTATTCTCTTGACCGCCAGTGTGGGTAGTATAACGTTTAGACCTACTTAGCCTTTTCAATTATATAATATTTTTAAAAATTGATATTTGATAATTTGTTAAATGTGACGCTGCACTGGAACAGATTTTTTTTTAACATAAACTATAATCAAATGAATAAGTCAAGAGCCTTTTAGAATTTAGAACCAACATTAACAAAACCTTACTTGGCTTACAAGTGTCAAAAGTGACCAAATCTGTTTAAAACATTTCAACTGAATAATGGTGTATGATTGCATTAAAAGTAGATTAGCAAAGTTTAAAGGTGTCGGATAGGGTTCATCACATGGTGAATCGGTTGTACAGAGTAGCCGTTTAGAGTTCCCTGAATAGCTGTCTGCTTCACATGCCACATGTGTAAGTGAGGTTACCTGCATTTCAGGCGCCTTCACCACAAGAGGAAACAATCTCCCCCTTTACGTATTCTTCTAAGAGCTAATCCGCTTCTTGCCTATCATCAACATGTTCTCTCTGTTCCTTAAAATAAACTAATTGTGGAAGAAGTAAAAATATGAAACTACAGTTCAGAGCTGGCAGGAACATGGGACAGAAATGTTTATATTGCATTCGGAAACATTTAGGGAGAATATTATGTTCGATAATAATTATGTAGGTTAAGTGATTTACATAAAAATTCAAATTATAATCTAACTACATTTATTCTATATACTCTTGAGTTTATTAACAAATTAAACAGATTTTAGCACCTTTGTCAAAGGGAACGCCAGTTAAGTAAATATTTTTTCATTTTTTAAACAAAAAGCTGTTTTTTGTTAGTTTTTTGCATGACTTTTTTTTTTACAAAATAAATAGCTTTGAAAGTAGATACGTATCATTTTTATTTTCTAAACAATTATTTTTAAAAGTTCTTGAACATTTATCTAAGGCATTGTGAAATTTGACCAAGACTTTTTCCATCTTTTGTCATCTGTTTAAAGAAAAACTTAAATTTACAAACTTGTAAAAAAAAAAAGTTTTATTCTATTGTAAAGAATTATCAAACACTTTCTACAACGGTATAAGCTTACGTTTTTATGTCAATAAAATTGTTTAACTTCTACGAGGCCTGTTTGATATAGCTATTGAACGAATACTTTATTTCTGTTAAGAGTGTTAATATTTAACAAAATGATTTTATTTTAATAAAACCCTGCTACACGATTTTCAATAAGAATCAAGAGATATTTGTAATTATATCTTGTGTGAGGGTCATAACAGGGGTGTTCCATCATTGGTAAGTCAAGCTTTGACCTTCATTATGATTTTGGGACTCTACTTTAAGAACGAGAAATCACAACACTGGATTTTTTTTAACAAAGATGAACTTATTAAAACAGGTTTATTGCGTGGTTCTATAGTCCATAAAAAAATATAGACTACATATTATGTTCAGTAGCTGAAAAGTATGAGGTAAATCCATAACGGCAAAAACCCACTAAAATTATAGTTTTATTTTGGGGCTTAAAAAACAAAAACATACTAAGGCGCTTGGCCCTTTTCATTTGGCATGGAAATGCAGAGGCATATGAACGAACGGTTATCTTCAAGAATTTTTATTTTTTTGCACTTTTATTTTTGGAAACGGTTTGTTCAAGAATAGAAGCATGTTGACTAAGTTATACTTTTATATACACACCTTCTCTATAATTTTAACAGTGATCAAATACCGATAAAATTGACATTTTTCAATAAAAAACAGCTTCATAACAAAAAATAAGAAAATGTAACCATTAATAAACATCGATACATTATCTTAGAAGGGGTGTTGAAAATATTAACATAAACATTTCACTCGTTCTCAAGAAAACAGATATTTCTAAACGTATTATTTTTCCGCACGATCTGTCCGGTAGCCAGCACCATCTACGGTTTCCGTGATCCATCTGTTCTTGTTGGTGCGGAAGGATACTTTGATCGGTTGTGAAGCCCCGCCACGCCTTTCACTCTCCCGCCCACCATTCCACAAAATAGGTTTTAGATTTGCACTCGACAGGGCCAAGGGCCTTTATCGATCCAATAAATATATTTTTACTTAGTGTCCATAAATGTTGATTCAAGCAATTTTATGTAATGGATGGACTAAGTGTTTAATGAATAACATGTATTTTTTTACGTTTTGTATGTTTGATTTATTAAGTTACTGTATGAATTGATTGTGCATAATCCACACACATAAAATAATTAAAACAATACAATTGAAAGAAAAAAAAGCTCCACATTTTTCAGTTGCCAAACTACTTTTGTGTGCTTTTCCACCAACAAATTATTTTTTACTGTTATTAAAAGTAGTGTTTGATGATAATTATTTTACTAAATTCTCCAAAACAGTTTTGTTCATTTTTAACCCAGTAAAATTTGGTTGAACTCGTGAACCCGAAAGAAGACAAATGAGTGTGTGTCACGGGTTGCGTGAGAGGAACTATACAAGGAAAAGAGAACTGACGGATGTAACAAGCAACCAGAAGTGCATAATAGGATGATGGGACGAGATTAGCCGACGACACATCTAGCACTCCTTTACATGGGTGTGTCACCCTCCAACCCTTTCATGAACTTTATGGATGGGTGTGGCTGTTGAACAATCTCATTAGTCGTCATGGAAGGAAGGCTTGAGTGACTCGGATAGAGAAATTATAACTTGAATGTGCGTCAAGTAACATCAGACCAAGAGTTCCCCCCACACTCCGAGAATGATGGTGGCCAGTGGCGTGGCGTGGCGTGGCGTGGCGTAGGCGTAGAGTTGCCAGGGTAAACATTCGCTTGCACAATTAATTATACATGACTAGCAAAGTTTGCGAGATCAAACAGATATTCAGGTTACGGATACAACCGTATTACGTATTATATTTGTAAATTTTGAAAAATTATACCTTAACACGGGAAAAGAACCCAGGACCCTTGGTTTAGCGCCTCAAAGCGCTACCACTTAACTATCCAGAATTAGTGCTGTGCGCAGGGTAATTATTCACTCATAACTTAAGGCAGAGCCTGTGATGGATATGTGGAGCTCACCGGCTATCTATTGAGTTATTATTGATACCACAGCCAACGAAGACTCTGTAAAATTTTATGTTGCCGTTAATACAAATTAAATTGATACAAATTATAATAGGTAGCCGATGATTTCCACACGTCCATCACATACTATGCCTTAAGCTATGAGTGAAGGACGACCCTGAGCATGGGACAAATCCTGGATAGCTCAGTGGAAGAGCATCGACACACTAGGCCAAGGGTCCCGGGTTTGTTTCCCGCGTCCCGGTGTAATTTTAAAAAATTTACGAAGAAGCAGAGTTGGTTTAAGATTACCTATGATATGTTATCATCCATCACTCGTGAGGACACGCATTGGCCAGGTATCAATAGAAATATATACATCCCAGCAGAGCCTATGTATGATTGGTTAAACGGGGGACCAAGTTGGGGAGAACATACCACATGTAGGTAACACAAAACAATAGTTGATATAAAAAAATTATATTGTATATTTTTAAACATAGGTGTGTAAAAATAACAATTATTGATGGATATAATTTTTTTTAATGTTTTTACGAAAGGGATAAAATATCTAAATCACTGTAAGCTTCAATTCTTTATTCCCCAGCACGCCTAATTGCCTGTCCAGGCTATAGACATAGTAATAACTAATCATGGTAATGGTATGAGGTAGGTAGAACTTACAGAAAATGTATTAGCATTTTCATGTAATAATATTGGGAAACTGTTAGTGAAAAACCCTTTCTATTACATCCGCTCGTTCGAATTCAAACCTCCACGTCACCGGCAAACTAAATGAGACGATCCAAACGTTTAATCTGCATGACCATCGATGTGACTGCTTAAATACTGAATTACCTGTTACGAGTATATTTAAAAAAAAACTTTTGTAGCTCTAAAATATTAAGGTAAAGAAATAAAATAAAACGTTGACCGCACTCACGTGTTACTAATTCTTTCCGATGTAAACAAGTCCGACCTTTCCCCTCTCACCCATTAAACAAACAAGGGGGGCGGGGGGAGGTTGGCATTGCATTAGACTAATTAGTCTGTCAAAGTGTTGTGCCACACCCTTCATTAAACACCTCAATTTACTAGAAACTCATCATGATAATGGTAACTCAACACTCTGCGATATATTTCAGAGTTGCTGAATATATTTAAACAATGCTGTAAAAGTGCTTTAAGGAAGGATGGAAGGGAACTCAGGTTAAGAGAATATTTTTTAAATTTCTATAACAAAATTGTTGACATTTGAAGAATCAAATATTTTCAGCAGATAAGTTTAGTTTAGTTTTCTACACATAGTAATCTCAACAAAGACCTGCTTAAGTGACCGAATGGTTTAAGCCCTAAGGCGTCACTTTCATGTTAGAATGGCCTGCTGATGACGCGGAGATCAGTGTTCTAACCCCGGTCGGGTCTACTGATGGTGGTTATTCCTAGATGGTTTCCCCTCTCCTTCCTAGCAAATGCGGGAAGATTACCTCTAAAATGCTTCATTCCCTATCCCTACGCCATAAGAGTATCATTATCAAACATTCGTATAAAATGAACAGATATTATATATATATATATATATATATATATATAT
>CABFWB010002351.1:36111-63318 GCA_902151455.1 Timema bartmani
GAACGTAAGAAAATGTGGCGCGAGTAAGTAAGCGTGGACTTTATTATTATTTAGCACCACGTCTCACTACCCGTTCGGGTTATACGCTTAAGTACTAATTACACTAATGGATTAGGATTTGAGAAGGTTGAATTTAGAGGAAGTGGACCCGCATTTGCGTGGAGGGAGAGTGGAAAACCATTTAGGGAAAATCACCCCCAGTTCACCCGACCGAGATTGGAACCTCGATCTCCCCGTCCTCGGTGGTCTGGCTCAACACGACTGGCGCGTTATCCAACTACGCCACCGAGGCGGGTTAAGCGTGGACTTGTAGTAGTGAATCTTTTCATCATTATGTCAGAACAAGTGGAGTTTTAAAAGAAAAATGATGTGTGTAAATTTCTCCATTCACTGAAAATCATATAATCAAGTGCTAGAAGATGTGACAGCTAAGCAGTGTGTTTCTCAACATATCCGCGGTTTCGGTGGGGGTGGGGGATGGGGAATTACTTTTTCACTCTAAAAATAATCAGTATTATAATTGTGAAAATCTTCGACCTTGATATCATGGTAGATTTTGACGGTCTATGTGCCCCCCAACCCAAAATGTGGGTCTTATAATTCTGTATGTTTGTCTTTACCTGGGGCACAGCCTCCAGGTTAAAATGACTGTACATTGGGAGAGCTTTGAGTCCTTCAACACGGGGATTGCTACGTGCAGTCCCAAGTGACAACATCTCTATAAAGCAGGCATCTTCATAACCATTCACTTTAATAATGGATTTATTAGAGAACAGACAAAAGTTTACCTACGTTCACAAAGTTATATTGTACTACAACTGAAACGGTTTGATCGATTTTGTTCGAACTTGACATTATAGGCCTATGTTTCTTGTATGGTAAAACCTCAAGGAAACACTTCTAGGAAATAACATGTGAGAGTGACGCCTCCTTAGACCATGCGACCACCAAAGTAGGTTACCGAATTATTTATAGAGTATCATTGCATTAGTAAAACGTTACAAGACTTGAGATCAGCAGAGATGGTAATACGGAGTAGGGGAACAAAAAAAAGTACCGAGCGTTTTATAAATATGTAACCTACCAATTTTTCTCAGACGTATAAAATTGCTGGATTTTTTTTTTTAATAAACGTGAATTTGAAGCCCAACCCGATTTTTCTTTAAAACCCTAAATAAAAGCGTATGAAATAACAATAACCAAGCTGCATACTTCTTTTTTTACTGAACGAACAAAGTCTCGAATAGTCTTAGTTTTTCAGACTACAATAAAATGTTCCGATAGAAATAAGCGGGGAGGGGAGAGGCAGTAAAAATAGCGCGCTGGTCGCGGGCGTAGGGCCAGTACCATCCCCCCTCAAAGCGTCACCATTTACCTTTCACCATCCTTCTCCCACACTTACGCATGTGCTCGTAAGACACGTGTGTCTCGGACAAAAATAACGCGGGGTTCCCTTCACTGGCGTGCTGCGACCATCGTTTACTAGAAGTAATGTTTTTTTTTTGTTTTTTGTTAGTCTAATGCACAGCGCTTTCATTGTAAACTTCTGTTTTCGCATTAGCGTTTCACACGAGGCACTTTGTGGGCTTGTTATTTTTTGTATGTATTTTTTTTCTATTCGTGATGGTAATAAGATTAAAACACGCAGCGTGGGTGGAAAGGTTGAAAGATTTGGTCTTGAAGGGCAGGCTGCGGTTGGGATCCCGGTTAGGTATGTTATTATTATTTGAGGTATTTAAAGTGCACTTTCTAATCCGACTGATTATATCATTAGACGAGCTACAAATTAATTTACATTTAGAGCTGACAAAACACCCAGCCCCTCCACCACCCCCAGCCGTTAATTCATCACTGTGAAAGGGTAAATCCACATTTCACCGATGATAATTATTTCGGCCATATCAAGAATCGAACCCGGGATCTTTATCTCAGTAGTCAAACACGCTACCGACTGGGATAAGGTGTCGGAATTTGGATATGTTGAGAGGGGTCATCCACGGTGACATAGATATAAATATTTATTCCCCGCCACGTACCACTACCTACGTTGATGTGGTAGGGATGAGGAAGGTAGAATTTTAGAGAAAGTGTACCCAAATTTGCTTAGAGGGGGAGTATAAAAACATGTGTGAAAAACAACCTTAGTACAACCTGCCAGCATGCAAACCCCGACCTCCCCTCCCCGTCAGACCAGACTAAACGAGCATGACATTTAGATGACGCACTTACCGGACCGGGTCACATATTATGACCTCTGTCGTTGTAACATCCTTTCTCGGAGCTAAGAGCACTACATTTTTCACTAAGCTATCTTCATTATTCTTACAACCAAGATCTAGTCTTTAACAGCTTGTGTTGAAACCAGAGAGTAGAACCACAACCTGAACCCCGATAACTGAAATTAATAGTTATGTTTAAAGAATTGAAACCCTAAAAATAAATTGCCTAGGAACCAAAACCGGAATTGATATTTATATTTAGGTTCATAAAGGTTCTTGTCAGCTATTAAATTATTTTTTAAATTGCATTTTATATCTTTCTTTCTTTTAAGTGGTCTTATTTTAAAATACCTTAATTTTCTTTTTCTCAGCATTTTTAATCAAAGTCAGATATAATCTTTATATATTTTTTTATATTGATAGCTTTTAATTGGTTGTAAGTTCATGTATTTTCTTATATAAGAATTTTATAATGAATAGGAATTTTTAAAAACCTGAACCAGAACCTAGCTAAGAACCAAAAAGAAATTTATTATTCTCTAACCGGAACCATAACCGGAATCTTAAAATATTACGGTCCGACTCCCTGGTTGAAACGCACAACGTTAGACGCACGGACTAAGATGTCGGTCTCATCTGGCTTGGTTGGCCGATGATGGGGAGATCGGGGCTCAAATTCAGGCCCGGTGTACAGAGGGTAGTTTTCCTAGATGGTTTCCCCATTCTCTCTCCATACAATTGCGGATATATTTTCTTTAAATTCTACCTTCCACGCCCATTAGTTTGAATATGCAGAGGAACGGGATGGGTAGTAAGACGCAATGAATATGAAAAAAGATTTCGCTAAGGTTTTCTATTAATGACTTTAACACGAAGTCACAGCCCTTGTTAAATTAGCTGAAGTCAGATGCACCTCTGTGTGAACTGCTGTTTCATCTGTGTGAGCGACTGTGGTGTGACATAGATGCCTTCGGAATGATCACTTTGACGGAAATGGGAGTGAAGTTCAAGATGGCGTAGACTATATTATAGACGTTCTAGAGAGGAGCTCTAGATAATTGGCTGTTGGGGGAAAATGTGTGAGTTCAGTGATGGCGTGCCTTGAGCGCCATGAGTGTTATCAGCGGGTGATAATGAGTGCAGAAGAGGTTAAAGGTGTGTTAGTGTTGCAGAAAGTAGTTATGACAGTGGTCAGAATATGTTAGTGTTTTGCATACAGAGGTTATGACAGTGGTCAGAATATCTTAGTGTTTTGCATACAGTGGTTAAGACAGTGGTCAGAATATGTTAGTGTTTTGCATACAGTGGTTAAGACCGTTGTCAGAGTGTGTTAGTGTTGTAGACAGTTTGTCTTGTGCAGTTACCATGTGTGTGTGTATGCAATTATGTTACATGTGCTTGAGTGGCACTAGCGCAGGTTCGGAATGACCCGATGGGATACCACCCCCAACTCTTATGCAAGAAAATAGTGTAGTGCTGACCGTACGACTGCCAATTTCTCAGCCATTCGATCATGACCCAAACCTAATTCTATATCGGCGAGACGCCTATTTGTACATTCAACTTATTACTAATAAAACCCATACTATCAACCAATCAATCAGTCTTACAATCATCGATCAAAAGACCTTCCCCAACCACTCTTATCCCAGCCATCCTGACAAGATAGTAGATAAAGGTGGGAGGGAGCGGGGGGTCTTCACGATGTGGTGTCAATAAAAGGGGGCGGTTAGATAGTGTAAGGTTAAATAATAGTTTATTAATTGCTTACTAATTTGTACACAAGAATGGCCAATAATAGATTAGTGTTTTATTTTACCCACATTGGTGCTCTTAATCTCATCCGAATGTAGTGAGTGATTTTCCTAATGGATTTTCCACTTTCTTTACGCAAATACGGGTAGGCTTTTATAAAACCCTCCTGTCTCGCTCTTCCTTACTCTATTATGATTATTATTATCCGGATGAGTAGCTTTAAAATGGAGAGGGGGAAGGGTAAAATAAACGAGTCTCATCAGGCATTTTCCAAGTCTTGATTTTCAAATTAAAGTGCTCGAAGAAATACGTTAGACATTTCTGTTTTAACCCGTTTCGCTGGTCGAATGGTCTAAGGGAGTTGTTTCCAAGCCCAGAGTCACGACCCAAATGAAGGTCGCAAAGATGTGCTTGAGGGTTGCGAGAAAGTATCAAGAAAAAATACTATTGCATTTACAAATTAATTGTGAAACTCGGGCATTATGAAGGATTACTGAAATACTGTTTATAGAAATATGGTGCGAAAAAAAGTAATATCCACTTGACACACGTTCGAGTAGGTCACGTCCAATGCTCTGAAGCAGGGGTCTCCAAACTTTTTGCCAAGCGGGCCACATAATATATTTTACACATTTTCGCGGGCCAAAGTAACGTTCGCCTGTTCTTCAAGTAGCATTATTATTGCCCTGAATGCCTTGACATGCGCGAATAGATCATAAATCAAATTTGTTTCAACATGCAAATTTAGATTCAAGTTATATGGCCGGTCACATCTGTAAAAAAAACGTCACTTTGCATAGCAGGTCAGTGTTTGATAAAAGTTATTGAGGTTGATTCTTTTCTGTGAGAAATAAATCCATTTGTATGTAAAAATTATACTTATAAGTTAATAATTATTCACTAAATTACTTATTTTTAAAATTAGGTAACATATTTCGGGACTTTTATTTTATAAACCTCTACAGGGAGACTTAGAACTACCTAAAAATCATCACAAGCTGTTCTGTTGTGGGTATAATGAATGACGCCTGCGACTGTAAATGAGGGTTTGAAATTCCGAAAGCACTCTGGTTTGGTGTCATGGAGGGGGAAGCACACGTGGGGACAGGAACTGGACAAGTCAAATATATTGCGTGGTTAAGAAATAACCAAGAGAAATAATTAATTTATTTTTTGATAAAATCTTGGGACAGGCCAGATATAATCTTGTGGCCGGCCGTATGTAGCCCGCGGGCTATAGTTTGGACACCCCAGCTCTAAAGCGCTCAACGTAGAGCCTAGCAATACCAAGAACTACAGTACGGGTTACCAGCCATTTCCACTATATTCTTATTCGTGGGGAGTTGACCACATATTATAGACCAGTCATTCTTTCTCCATCCCTTTCTTTGACAAATTGTCTTGCATGTTGTTTCCCTTCACAATACAGAAAAATAAAAGAAATATAAGAGCGGGACTCGAATGTCTCTCTCATGAGTGCGAGAGCATTGCAAAGCTCTTTTAACCAAGAAAAACCACGTCCTTGACACATGTGAGGATTCAGGATCTTAGTGAATGAGGGAGGGTTATATGTGATGTGTTTCATAATTAATTAACTTAAGAGGGAGTGTAAAAAAGTAAACTAGTGATTGTAAAGTTGCGCTTTAAATTTTGTCTGATTATAATATATATTTAAACTAATTATCATATCAAAGTTATTATAATTAATTCAATGAAGTTAATTTAATAAACAATATTTATGAAAATAATAGGCAATTGAAACTATGCCACCGTTTTCTTAAGAATGGATATATCTGACAGCTAGAAAAAGTTACTATATCAACTTTCACGTGTTCATACATCAAGTCATTTAATCTGCCACTGTCACTTTTGATAGATCTTATCAATACTTATAAAATAATACTAACATTTGATTAATAATACAGTAAAATGTTAGCAATGTTGACCATATTAAATATGTTTGTATTTTCTAAAAGTTGTTCCAAGTGTCAATTCGTAAGAGACTCAAAGTATTTCTGTGCAGGACTGTAAAATATTAAATTTAGGGTCAAGATCAAAAGAGTTTGAGAAACACTGGCGTCACTCTCACAATAGACTGGACTGCAGAGGATGGAAAGATCGGGATTCAAATTTCTGTCGGGGTGTTTTTCCTAAGTGGTTTTTCAGTATCTCTCTCTCCACACGGGTATTGAGACGCGATGCTAAAATAAGACTGTTTTCTAAATGTGGCGCAACCAGACGTAGCGAGGTCCTGCTCACTCCATGCTGGCGATGTTATAGCGCGGTAGATAAGAGCATTTCACGACCTGCCTCATTTTACCCCCGTCATGTGTGGCTGAAACTGTGCACGCACCGTGACAAGAAAGCTCCAGCATGTGAGAGAGGAAGCTTACAGCAGGAAGTACTTTGTAGACCCCCCCCACACACACTAATATATCCACTGGAATGTGAGCACGCGAGTCTGCCGGAACTCTGCGAGGAAACACTGAACTAAGAGCCAACCTCACGGACGATTAACCAGGAACTTGGTTAAAGAATCATTACAATGGAGTACCGTGGTACCAAACCCCTGACCACCAGGGGGCCGGGGTCCTGGTTAGCGAGTTAAAAAAAAATTGTGTTAATTAAAATACATATTTTTTATCTTACTAGCTACCTGTTCAGGTAATACATATTTATGATTATTGCTCTAATAAGGTAGGTAGGGGTGAGTAAGGAAGCATTTTTAGAGGTAGTATAACCGCATTTACGTGGAAGGAGAATGGTAAACCATTTAGGAAAAACCACCATAAGTATATCCAACCGGGATTCGAACCCCAATCTCCCCGACATCATGAGGCCAAGATCAGGGATGGGCAAACTATGGCCCACCAGTGTGTATCAATCCGGCCAGCGGGATAAGTAATTTGTATGTGATGCGTTGTGAAAAAGGCTCTTTTAAACACAACACAAATGGATTTTTATAAAATCGTGCCAAAATCAACATGCCCATACTTGGTAAATCATGCCCAAAAATATATTGCAACGTTTGCATCCTCATATCCATGCGAACAAGTGTTTTCAACAGAGAAACTTAGGAAAAGTTATAATAAAACCGACTTACTGATGAGCATCTGTCTTCTTTCTCTCTCGTCACCTCATTGACAGCTTCACCCAAATTATAAAACAATGCTGGGAGCTCATTGACAGCTTCACTCATCTCACACCCCATCATATAAATATTATAAACGAACTTAAAACATACTAACCCACTAAGGTATTTTTGAATGTCTTGCATTCTCAATTTATTTAAACTTATTCATTTTGAGGAAAAATTAAGTCTTTGGCCCACCTGTTTTCTTTCTTTCTTTCCTGTAGGTAAGTTTTAACATCTCTTCCTAAGACCGTTTCGCCAATGAAGCGAATAAAATAAAATATTAATTTCAATCAATAACATAAATAATGAATATCTATATTAAATATTAGCGCATGCCCAACCCTTACGCTGAGAATTTCATCGAGTGAAATTTACAGGTTGATAAAGAGGTTTTATTAATTGAAAACTACACTGTTGTTTTAGGGCAGGCGCTGCTATTCTTTCCTTACTATGGATTCACGACTTGAAATAACTCTTAAGTTGCGGTGGAAGGGGAGGCGAATTAAGAGCAGTATTTATACAATGTTTATAGCAAAACAAAGTTTTGGTAAAAATAAATCAAAGAGGATTTTCTCCAGTAGAAACACAGAGCTTTATATTTTTCATATGGTTATCTCAACAGTTCTTGAATATCTGTCACGTTTGTCCCAGAATGTGATGAGAACTTTTCCTCTTCATTTAAAAAGCTCATCAAATGCCGCTATGCTTAAGACAGATATTCAAGAATTGCTGTTGAGATTAGCATGTATAGAAAATTAAACTTTATGTTTCTACTGGAGAAATATTTGTTTTATTTACCGAAAAAAAAGTTTGCTTTAAAAACTGCATAAAAAAACTAACCATTTTCTCGCGTTTCCTGGAGTCTATTTTATTTTACCTTTAGCGCGATGAAATTGATTTTACTTTTTGTTCACCCTGAAAGGTAAAAAAAGCTTACCTTTCATTATTCCCCTATGGTACATCTTATAAGATAGGTTCATAGTGTAGTCCATCAAGGTAAGACTGCTACCTTTCAGGATAACAGAAGTGTACATTAAAACGAATAACATGTACATAAGCGTGTAAACCGAACGGGTAGAAAGACGTGGTGCTAAAATTAAATTAAAATTTTAAAAAATGTAGAAGTCACATCGTGTTAATTGTACGTGATTATCGAAGCTTAAAAGATTAAAGTGATATTTATTTATTTAACTCAAGATCATTTCCATCTATTTCGCACTAGTCATGTACAATTAATTCTAGAAGCGGTTGCCTACCTCTATGTTATTCATTATTTACTATTTAAAATAACTATAACATAGAAATGTAGTCAAAAAATACATCAATTAAGCTTGATATAGTGAAAAATAACCTTGTGCTTAATATTTTGATAGTAATCACTGGGAAAAAAAGATAAAATAATATAAGCTTTTTGCATTTCAAATATAAATTTATTTGCATCAGATTGTCAATAATTAAAAATTACCTTTTAATGGTGAGTTATTAATACAAAAACGAATAAATTGTGACTAGATTAATTAAATAGACTTCTGTATTTCTGTATTTATTATCTTATATTAACTTACCATCGAAAATTTACCATTAATCACTAACTGCTTGATGATAATCAAATTATATTTGAAATGCAAAAAAGCCTTAACATTAATACAAATATATATTTTTTTATTTATTTCTTATCAAAGTATAAAATATATCTTCTTCCAACAAAGATCTATGATATTTTTAAAAAAATATGTTTTTTGGAAAAGGTGCACTTTTAATATCTCCAAGTAATTGTATCTTTAAAAAGTTTACTGAATTGGAAAATCAAAATGATTTTTTTTTTTTTTAAGAAAGAGATTTTATCCTTCTGAATAATAATGCTGCTACAGCTTATATGAGCTCATCTTGACAGAGTTAAAATGTTTCTGCTAGCGCAGCACAAAAACTTTTCCAATAAAGTGATATTACTTTTCAGAGGAAATTCCATATTTAGCGCTTGACTGTACATGCCAGAAGACTGGCTCTATTAAGGCCTTGATAGGAAAATGACTTCAACATTTCAATAATTCCTCGCTAAGGAACCATGACATCACTGAGCCAGCTTGTACGTATAAAACTGTTGTCAATAAATCGCTTCAAATATTATATAGGCCTGTATGGGGGGAAATTCTGTTTTGGGTAGTTAACTGATGGCTGTTTTTTTAATTTGAATATTTTAAAAATGGCTATACCAATTTGTTTCAAAAATGGTATCGGGGGACTATTTTACACTATCAATAATAATAATTTTTTACCCGCCTCGGTGGCGTAGTTGGCTAACGCGCTAGTCGTGTTGAGCTTGACTGCCGAGGACGGGGAGATCGAGGTTCAAATCTCGGTCGGGTGAACTGGGGGTGGTTTTTCCTAAATGGTTTTCCACTCTCCCTCCACGCAAATGCGGGTTCACTTCCTCTAAATTCAACCTTCCCAATTCCTAATCCATTATCGTAATTAGTACTTAAGCGTATAACCCGAACGGGTAGTAAGACGCGGTGCTAAATAATAATAATAATAATAATAATAATAATAATAATAATAATAATAATAATAATAATAATTTATCTTTAGTTATCTAAAATACAAATAATTTATTTGAAAATTTAAACTTTGTTAAATAAATTTTAACGGTTTGGTTTAAAATGTATAAATAAAGGGTGATTAATGTGATTAACAAGGTGATGTGTTTATTTGTATGAGGAAAACATACTCAAGGGTAGTTTACTCAACACCTATTTTTGTAAATTATCTTTGAAGCCATAATACAAAATATGAAAAAGTTTGTGTGATTATGTCGTACCATTTATTTTAATAGTAATAAAAGTTAATTAAACAATTTTAATATACTTATAGGTCAAGTAATTTGATTTGCCACTTCCACTTTTGATAGATAATATAAATACCTATGAAATAATCTAATAAATATTCCAGTTTAAAAAAAAAATCCCCTTGTTTTCCTGGTTTATTCCGGACAAAAGAAATGTCGTATGTTTTACAGGTTCTCCCGATTTTCTAGATAAGTGGCAAGCTTGATAATACTAAGTTACAGTAATCAATCTGTAATATTCTATAATAAAATTTTGGTAGGAAGAATAGTAGAAGTTATTACTAAAATTACTTAAACAATTTTAGTATATTCATAAATCAAATCAAGTTATCTGCAGCTGTCAGTTTTGATAGATATTATCAATAACAACAAAATAAAACAAATAATACAGTAAAATGTTATCATTTCAACATACCTCTTTAATGTATCCTTCAAGTTATCTCGGCAAAATTTCTGTCCTAAAAGGTAAATTATATCAAATTATTTACACGTATGCTGAGAGGAACAGTCCCAAAGAAATTTAAAATTAATTTAAATCGTAAGAGATATTTTAATTTCACCAAAATAAAATTATTTTCAAATGGTAGGTAGGCCATCTTGAAAGTGGGAAGATGTCAGTTTATGGACTACCCCAGAAAATGTTCGGTTATATTACCCGCATAGCTCACTTACGAGCCTTTTTGCCTAACCTTCAGGGTGAGCCAAGGAGAATATTTATTTCAGTCAAAGAAACAATAGTCTGTTATAGTTTATTTTTGTTAGATGGACGGAAAAAAAAGGGTATGGGGTATAATACAGATCACACACGCACTAATAGGCTTTGTTAAAGATATAATTAAATGTAGATGAAATAAACTGGAAGCATAGTCTCATACATGTTCCTTAACCCAGCCCATGAGACCTCAAAGGGAAAGAGCGTTTTTCTCTTTAGTCTACGAGGGTAAAAATTAACAAACGCTTCCATGTAACCGGGCTGGGCAACAGCATCGACAATGCGGCGGCTTAGCGGCTGCAATAAGGTCAGTAACAACTAAGTTCTTAGGACCCTGTCGTAGGATATATCACGTCCCCCTGAACAGGGTTACGTGGCTGGTGCCGGACAGCAGCGGTATCAGGATCTACTTGAGGTACAGAGCAAATTATGATTGAGATGGTTCAGGATTGAAAAGCCACGGGCGTGACCACATAGAGTGGTAGTTCAGCTGTGGTGCTGCGGTGTGGATGGGAAGCGGGAAAACTGTCACATTTCCTTTTCCTTGAAAAACCCCTTTTGTCAAGGGAACAAAACCAATTATGGTTCTTCCTGAGGTAAAAAAAATTCCGTAGGTAAACTAACCCCTCTTTGGGATCTCTAGGCGGTGATTGCTTCAGGAGGAGCGATCAACAAAGAACAGTCATCAAATAAAAATTTCCCTTTCATCATAGGAACATGGAATATAAGGACGATGAGAAGGGCTGGGAAACTGGTAAATTTGAAAATGGAAATGTAAAGGTGTGGTGTGAACATTGCGGGTTTAAGTGAAGTCCGGTGGAAAGATCAAGATGAAATGGTGTCTTGAATACACAATGTTCTATTCAGGTGGAAAGAGTGCGGGAAAAGGAGTGGCAATGGTGATGAACAATGAAGTGGTGTAAAATTATGTGTCAATAGTGATAGATTCGACACCCATCCCCTCCCCTAACCCCAACCAAGACATTTTCAACAAACTAATTAATTCAAATCCCCCCAGATAATTGTAGCTATTTCCTTACAATAATTTCTAGTTATTTGTTTATGCATTCTGTCCAAATTTACAAATTATAGTTTTTTTTAGCTGACTTTTGAGTTCTTAGAGCGCTCGACTCTTAGCTAAACAGGTTAAGAATCACCCCCTATGTTTGTGAACTAGTGTCCATTCACCATGAGTGGTGATAGCTGAAAGCTAGCAGAAGATGCAAAAACGGTTAAAAGAAAAACTTTATTATAAACAAATTGTTTTGTTGTGAAAATTTGGACTGCCAAAAGTGACAACAACTCAACATATAGTTTGGTGAATCGATACATGACAGTATATCTGGTAACTTTTGATAGCTGTGGATTTTGTTTGTTTTTCCTAATTTTTTAATTGTGATTTTTGTTTCACTCTTCAGGAAACATTTCCTTAAAGATTTATTTTCTCATTCACTCCTCTTACTCAAGAACTCGAAAGTCCATTGCCGCACTTACAAGAGTACGCCATCTAGCCCTAGCTTGAGCAACTTCTATCCAGTCCACCTCGGTCCTCTTTACACCCTATCTTCATTCTAACGTTATCCTTCCATCTGCGCATAGGTCCAACCAATGGTCTCGTCTCGTTGGGTTCACCAGTCAGTACCCTGAACAAGGTTCTTTATCCTCTCATTCACGCTGCATGTCCTGCCCACCGTAATCTACGAGACTTGATTATCCTAACAATGTATTGTGATGACTGAAGAGTACAGGATATGTAACTGATTATTATGTAACCTCCTACACTCCCCAGTAACCTCATCCCTTTTTTGCACCTAATATCTTCCTAAGCACCTTGTTTTCAAACACCCTAAATGTGTTTTCATCGTGTTAGATAAGGGACCACGTTTCACACCCATAGAGAACCGGTAAATTATTGTTTTGTATATTTTGAGTTTTACATTCCTGGACAGCAGGCGAGATGTCAACAACTTACTGAATTTTCCGACGGTATTATTTTACTAATTTCCAATCTAATATCGTCATTACTAGTTAAATTTGTTCCTAAATATTTAAACGCATTAACCCTGTCAAATGATATGGTGTTCGAAGTAATATCTAAATTATGGTTTCCTTAGTATTGATAAAACAGATGAACAGCATTCATAATATAAGTGATTAAGACTGTCATTAGTAAAATAAAAATAAACTATATTACGTATGTTTCCCATCTGACTTATGTTTTTGGTGCACCATCCATCTTGGCTACCCGTATGTTAAGTATAGTAGAGATTATAACGAAAGAATTAAGAAGAAATGTAACTCATGTGGGGTGAAGGTTGAGTGGAAATTTATTAGAGAAAATCCAACATCACAATACACCTGCACGGGACTAGAAACCCGAGCTCCCCATCTCCGATAAACAAAACTAGAGGAGCTTGACAAAATTAGCCTACGCTTTCACTAATGCGGTTAATCTGGCATTTTAAATAGGTATTTAAACTTTAGGACTTTAAAAAAATATGAGCGAACTTATCATGTTGTCTCGCTCTTATTACAGATTAAGGTCATTCGACCATGAAAATTTTATTGCACAATTTTAACAAGTGTATAATTATAGGCTATTAATAGTGATTCAATGATTTCAAACCATTACAGTTCACGAGTTGTAAAGGGTAAAACTTGCTATTTTATGTTTTTTTGCGTACCAATGATAAGGTAAAGTAACTAATGTATGGGGCTGAAATTTAGTATTTAGTATTAATTTAGTATTTATAATATAAATATTATTAGTAAAATTAGTACTAGGCTTATTATAAATATTTCATTGCATGCATGTCTAGTTATACTAAATTTCAGCCCCGTGTATACATTACTTTAGCTTAGTAATGGTAGGCAAAAAACATAAAAGAACAAGTTTGAATCCTTATAAACAGTGAACTGTAATAATTTGAAATGAATGAATCACTATTTATAGCTTATAGTTAATTATATGTTTGTTAAAATTGTGCAGTAAAATTGTTACTGTCGAATAACTCTAGGCATTTGGGGTCCCGCAACTCCGAATCCTTCTTCACAATCCGGTCAGGATTAAAAAAAAAACTTCATCCTGACTGGGATACGAAGCTTCCAAGTCTCCATGAGGGGGTAATCAAACGCAGAGTTCTAGCGGTCTGCCCCTTTGCCAGTGACCTGACAAGTCTATCTAGTTGTCGAGAGCTTTGTTCTCAGGAGGAGTGGTACGCGGTGTGGTCAGGCGACAAGACAGGGGTGGGAAACAGCGGAACACCAGCCTGCAGTGGCACTGCTTAGAGGCTGATTGGGCTTACTTTGAATATCACCTTTGAGGGAACTGAAAGTCTTGGTGGAGGAAAGCCTTATCTTCACTCGCTTTCGCTCTCTCAGTTAAATGTTGCCAAATCTCGCACCACTCCACGACATCCCAATGGTGAGGAAGTTAGCGTTGATACTTACTATGGTATGCCTATATTTTTATATCTTTTTATATATTTTTATATCTTACTACCCGTTCGGGTTATACGCTTAAGTACTATTACGCTAGTGGGTTAGGAATAGGTAAGATTGAATTTAGAGAAAGTGAGCCCGCATTTTTGTGGAGGGAGAGTGGAAAACCATTTAGGAAAAACCACCCCAGTTCACCCGACTGAGATTCGAACCTCGATCTCCCTGTCCTCAGCAGTCTAGCTCAATACAATACCAGCGCGTTAGCTAACTACGCCACCGAGGCAGCGGGTAAGCTTATGAACTTTTTCTTTGGCAGAAACTATACCAGACCAGCACGTTATACTTGACCTTGTCTTAGGTTGAGAGTAGAGATCATCAAAAAGTGTTCACATAAATATGGCTGGACGAAAGTCGATTCGGGAATCACTACGGGTTTAAGTTTGCTCCAAAGTGCAAAAAAAAACTTTTTTAAATCCTGCACATTAATTTAGATTTTATTTAGAAGATTAATCAGAGCTTATAAGGTTAAATTTCGTATACAAAACATGATGCAAATGATGAGCCGAAATTTCGGTAGAAACGCACTAAACTCATATAAACTGACCCATTTTGGAAACTAAACATTTTCTTGAAAATGTAGAAACATTAATTAATCATTTGAACATCTTTTCATCAGAAACTATTTGCAACACTTAAACTGCCAAGGTGTGATACCTGAAGGATTGCCCCAATATGTTTTCCGACGGCAAAAGGTTTTTTTAGTGGTCAGTGTAAACAGAATGTAAAAAATTGTTATGGATACTTTACGAATTTGATGTGTTTAAAAGTGATTTCTACCTTTTGTTAAAATTTGCTCTTAATATATATAATAAAGTCTCGTAAACTCTTGTATGTGCATTCCTCAACGCCAGTGTTGCCAGCTTGAGCGCAAAACATTTATGCTCTGAATCAGGAAAAAGCAAGAGAGTTAAAATAAATATGTATTACGATTTTTTGTGAAAATAGCAAACCTTGGGCACCTGTGTGGAGAGATCCGTCCAGATTGGATATTCAGGTATCACGCACCACACATTTCTGGTACATTTAAACACAGTTTTACCCACCCCTAGGCCGAGGAATGAAGAAGAGCAGGTTTTTTTCCTTACACACCACTCCCTGTGAGGCATTTCAACCCCCCTCCACAAACTCTCACCCCACCCCTTACAATTCCAGCAGCTGCATCATTCCAGATACAGAGTACAGACTCGAGCTTCCAAACAGTGGAGCCAACCAAACAATTCCAGGAGGTACTCTACTACCATGTGGCTCGCTCTACAAAGAAAAGAATGCGAGACAATAGTAACCTTGTGCATAGGCTGCGTGATAAATTGTTATTACCACGTTGGAAAATTCTCCGTGTAGAATTGGTGTTTTCAGGACAAAACTGCTGTTTTTTTTCTATTCCCACATACAACACAAAGCTTATTAACGACTTAATCCAAGGGGTAGAAATGAAGTTTAGAGCAATGCTTATCAACCAGTAGTTCGCAGATTAGCATCGGTTCGTGGGGGCCTCATTGATACTGGTTCGGAAGAAAAAAAACTTCGTTATGTTTAATAAATGGTACTCTGTGAAAGCGTACAAAACTTAAATCTTTTTTCTGAGGATCAATTTTTTTTAAATAATAATTCACGTTGAAATGTACTTTGGCCTATTCGTAGGTTAGACAAGTTTGTATTTTGTAGTAATACACGCCAACATTTTACCCCTCAAATTATGTTTGTTGGTCGGCTCATGATTGTGTGAAATGAAATTAACCCTAAACACGAAAACCAATTTGTTTTTAAGATTAAAAACTGTTTTAAATACCTAATTTATTACGTATATCTAAAATAGCAAAAAATCGACGCAAGAAAATTATTATTATTATTACATGATAGGAACTTTTTTTGTGTGTGTGAAATAAGGTTTGGAACATCTAAATTTGACCCAAACTATACCTGATATTGAAAAAACAAGATTGTGCAAACAAGCCCACAAACTTGCCGGTTATTCAATTGGAACAAATAATTATTTTTTTGTCAGACAAGTTTTGGAGCCATTATCTTAAAGGGAATACACTCGCGTCATAATTAACATAACATTATAGCAATCATAAGAAGAGTATATATAACCCGAACGGCTAGTAAGACGCGGTGCTTAAGGAAAAAAAAAAAGTGGCAAACCCCTAGCATGTACCTGAGTGGAATTTGAACTTAAGGTGGGAGTGTACGGAACATGAGAAAGGAGCAATGTTTTTTGCAGTTTATACAGCAAAACTTTTTTCCCAAAAAATAAATTGAATATTTCTCCAGTAAAAACATAGAGTACAATTTTCTTCGCATAAACAGTTGTTGAATATCTGTAAAAGGTGTCCTGTAATTTAATGACAACTTTTTCTCTCCATTTAAAAAACTTCTCATCTAATGCCGCAATTCTCATGACTAATCTTAAGTCACTGTTGATATCACCGTGTGAAGAAAATTAAACTACATGTTCCTCGTCAATGGTGACAAAGTGCAATGTAAATATAAATTAACCATCGTTACAAGTGGTGTTCATTAAGAAACTCTATCTATGTTAAGGAAAAAACTTGTTTTTTTTACCATAGGATGTAAGTGTATGAAACCGCAAGAATGTGATAAGTGTATGGATCGTAAATGTTACCTCCTTGTTATGTTATATCCAATTAGTAGGAGATTGCTGCCTCCCGAGATTAAACTATAAATATGACCCTTAATCTAGTATTGAAGGTGAGCCAATCTCCCATTTTACCTGCGCTACTTGTTGCTCTATCCTGGGAGATTTGTGGAATCCCAAGACTAGACTATAAATATGGTCCGATGTCAGTGTGTTTTTGACTGGCAAACTCAGCTTATTAGACCTTGCTCATTGAATTGGGTCTACAGTAGCCCCATGGCTTCTTTGGAGCTGACTGACAGCTGACGGCTTTGAAAAGCTACCAGACTAAATTAGGTATCCCTACGCCGAACCATATGATCTGCAAAAACATGTATTTAGCAGCTGTCACTTCTGACAGTTAAAATTTAGGTATATACTTAAATGTTGACTGTCAGAAGTCAGCTGTGAACTGTCAGTCAGCACCAAAGAAGCCATGGGGCTACTGTAGTTTCATAGAGTCCTGGTAGTTTCATCTTTGCATGAAAATTTACCTTTAGTTAATTCTGTAAGGTAGCAAGCTTACCATGCATTATTCCGCTATGGTATAGGTTATAAGATAGAGTCATAGGGTAATCCATCAAGTTAAGACTTCTACCTTTCAGGGTAAACGGAGTGTACTTATCCTAAGATTAATGTTGTGAGTTGTAGATAATAGCCCTATCAGAAAATAAGAGTCGTAGTAATAAAAGAAAGTAATTGAAGATGAGTTCCAAGTTAACTGCTTCCTTCTAAGAAAATATATATCATAATTTTAGAATTATATAAAATATAAGTGCACTTCAAATATCTCATAAAGAATGTATATATGCCATGAAAAAGCAAAGGAATTTATTTTCTTGGGTATTATGAAAGTGAAAATTTGCTATGTGTAAGTATGCTAAGTATCAATCCAAATATAAGAGCTTTCTTAGAGACAATTATTTGAAACATTAAAAAGAAATTTTGAAAACTGTTCCAGTAAAAAATAGTGCAAGATACATCTACAGCTGATAAAACAGATAGTATATAGTAATGACACCTTTTTATTAAGTTAACAGAATTGAGCAAATAACATTTTTTTTTTATGTTTTGAGGGAAAAACGTTCATCAAAGAACTATTTTTTTAGCACATTTTACTCGTAGCCTACTATCGGTCCGGGATATCTGCATTTTATTACATTACGGATGGTGAGGGCATAATCTAAAGGAAATGTACCCCCATTTGCGTGGAGTAAGAGTGGGAAACCATTTAAGACCCTCAGTATTGGGCATTGAATATAAGAGAGGCTAGTAAAGTGGAGGCTATGTAATAAAGTTTGTTAGGAGCATGTTAGCTGTCACGAGAAGAAAGAGGATTAGGGAAATGAAGTTATCCGGGAAAGAGTGGATGTACAGAGAGTACATGAGAAAGTAGATAAAGCATGGCTGAGATGGTATGGTAATAAAATGAGGATGGAAAAGGAGAGAATACCAAAGAGAATGATGGAAATTATGCAGGAAGACGAATTTAGCGGCACCAATTAATAGCATGCAGATTCAGAGAATATTTAAAAATGTACAGTACAAACTAGGCTTAAGCCGAGGGCGTCATAGCAACGCCCAGCCTGGATCCGAACCCCATCCTCATCATCGTCGGAAAACCATACTAAAAGACCTTGTCGTGCAGTCCTCGTTCTCATCGATGAGGTTTAATCTGTTAAGAGATGCAACAACATTTTAGGTAGAAATATCTAGCTGATGTTGTCAATATTGACGATAGATCACGTATTAATAAATTAGATTATAACCCAATTTTGTTACAAATGAACATATCTGACAGATCGAAAACATTTCTATATCTACTTTCACGTATTTATAGGTCAAGTCATTTGATATGCAGCTGTCACTTTTGATTTATATTTTCAATATCTATAAAATAACACTAATCATATAGGCCCTTAGTAATTTTTTTTATCAATGTTGACAGTATTTTTAATTTTCATTTATTTGAGGTTTTTATCGTGCTCTTTCTATAGAGATTTATCAGATCAGCAAACGAATTATAAACTAATAGACACAAAAGCCAGCCCCCGGCCGTTAATTCGTCACTGTGAAAGGGGAAACCACCATTTCACCAATGTTAAATTTTTCGGCCATGCCGGAAATCCAACCCGAGACCCTTAGCTTAGTAGACAGTCACGCTAACGACTGAGCTAAGGTGTCTGACCATGGTGAGGGTAAAAATGTTATTTGTATTTTTCTAAAAGGTACTCCAAATGGTCATTCACCTCTAAGTACAGTAATGTACAGGGGTGTCGCACCGGGGGGTGGGTTGTCACCCCCCAATGTTGGTTAAAACTTTAAAGTTGGGAATTTTGTGAGATTTGAGATCTGGAGTTGGGAAATTCTAGGCTTATTCTGTACCCCATTACTTTCTATTATGAAAGTCCTTAACCACAGATTTGTACAGACAAATTTAAAATTTCCCAATTGTTGATCCCTACTCTTCAAATAAGTGTAAATTTTCTCTAAATTTTACCTATCCCACTGGTGTAGATAACTGTAGATAGTCCGGGCTGGTAGTAAGACACAGTGAAAAAAACTTAAAAACTAGGATTTGAACGCTTTTAAGTTATCAAATGGTCGAGATAGCCGCAAAGAGAGAAGCTGTGGTCATAAACTATAAAATGTTGGAAACTACTGTAGCAAAGTCAGTTAATTTTTTTAATCTAAAATACACGATTTGAACAATATCTGAAAATCTAAATAAATATATCCAAGCGCAATTGGATATTTAGCTCAGATGCAGGTAAACTGAAATAAATAATAATTCAAGTTGCGCTGAAAACGCCTTGTCGCTTTAAATATCCAGTATGAACAAATAAACAAGGCTGTCGCAAGGAAGCGGTTTTGGGGGCTCAAACCACACCAGATTTTTTTTAAACAAAATGGCTTTATTTATGGTTCGAGCAATATAAAACTTAAGGTAAAAGTACAAATTAGGGGGCTGTGTTACATAAGAAGCACTTTAGAGAGCTTCTAGAAGTGTTTAATATTTATAATTTTTCCTAGTCTTCGGTATTTATGGTGCTATGCTGTAAAAAAAATATCAGATATGTTCTAGAGGTTTTTAATATTTAGAATTTGTCCTAGCCTTCAGAAGTTATGGTATTATGTTACCAAAAAAACTTCAAATGGCTTCTAGAGGTGTTTAATGTTTAGAATTTTTCCTAGTCTTCAGCAGGGGGTAATGTTGCCATATAAAACACTTCAGATAGCTTCTAGAACTTTTTATCAATTAGAATTATTTCTAGCTTCCGGCAATTGGGGAATGTGCCCACCAACCCCCCCTCCCCCTTGAAATTATTGGCTGGCTAAGGCCTTGCAAATAAATTTATAAATTTAAAAATACAATTGCCTAAAAGCTCGGTTTAAGGCTTGTTTATTACCCCAAATTACTAAAAAAANGCAAATTAATTAATTAAAAAATACGTTGCCTAAAAGCTCGGCTCAAAGCTTGATTGTTACCTCAAATAGAAAAAATGGGAGCCTCCTCCTGCCCCCTTCCCCCTAAACGTTCTCAACATTGCCCTTCTTGTACTCTCCTTTGCTATTTGGGAATTTTTTTAATTTAGAAATGCTTAGAGTTGGGAAAAACCCTGGTTCACCCTCCTCCCGAAATATATTTCGTGCAACGCCCCTGGTAATGTTTAATTTTCATTTTTATAAATAAAATCTATGTCTATAGAGATACATAGTAACTTTTAAAACTGTCCCAAATGTGCTGTAATAATAATAATAATAATAATAATAATAATAATAATAATAATAATAATAATAATAATAATGATGATGATGATGATGATGACGATGACAATAATAATACTTAGCACCGCGTCTTACTACCCGTTCGAGTCATACGCTCAAGTACTAATTACGCTAATGGGTTAGGAATTGGGAAGGTTGAATATAGATTAAGTGAACCATCATTTGCGTGAAGGGAGAGTGGAAAATCATTTAGTAAAAACCACCCTCCAGTTCACCCGAGCGAGATTCGAACCTCTTAGCTAACTAACTATGCCGCCGAAGCGGGCACATGTCCTCTAAGTCGATGTATTTAATCTTGGTTGCTAGTTTGAAAGCAGAAGCGATGACGGACCTCAGGGTTGAGTGAACATGAGCTTGAGAGAGAGAATAAGTTGCATCACAAAGAAGAATAAACCCGTTCCTACACTCGATTACTCGGCTACATGGAGCTAGAGGTTGTGGGAAATAAAAACAAGCCAAGTTGTGGGACTGGCCACAAAAAGAACTCCGGTGAAGGGGTCGCATTCTTATCTTCCCCAGCGTTTGCTTTATGATGCAGCCAACATTCCGCTGGGATTATCTTAGGTATGTATAGTCCATTCACACACACACAGTAATTTGTAGAGAAAATAAATAAATAGTACTATGCACATCACTGACTTTTCTCACTCCTTTATCTAAAACATTGAGACTTTTACTTAAGACTTGTAATCTATGTGAAACGAAATAATATACATTGTTGCATAAACATAATGGGTAAAAGATCATCACATTCCACCAAAGATAAATGAGATAATTACTGATACAGAAACATTGAGAAAAGAATAACATATCTGTCAACCAAAGAGCATAACATAGCAATCAATTTCTCATTTCCGAAGACCTTCGTAAAAAAATATATAGCATATATTTGATATAAAATCGAAAACTATTTCTTTTATAAAATAATATTTCAAATAGTTTGATTTTTATTTAGATTAGTACTAGACCTACATATTATTTCATATCTGAAAGAGTTACGGAGATTAGATCAAAATTGGAAATTTTAGATTACGCAAAGTCTACCCTCAATTTATTTTCCAGGGAAAATTAGAATTTCCCTTTTGTTTGTAGTGTTAAAAGCGATTATATGTCTTGTTTATACAATTCAATGATGACTGATTCTCCGTCATGACTGATTTATGTCAAACTTGTGTACTATTAAAGGTTTTGTCAATATTTAGCCTATGCGTAACATCTGATTGGCAATATTTCTGCCACTTTGGCAACACCTTTGACAGCTAGGCTAATGCCCTTACACTTGCAGGGGTTTTTTTTCGAAGTTTTTATATAGAATTTGATAATTGGACTATCTTAACACTACGGTTCTGTGTAATTCAAGAAGAGATTAGATCTACTTTCTTCAATGTGAATCAATAAAATAAGTTCGACAGCGAAAATGTCTATTGCAATCCACATACAAGTCCATATTTATGAAAGAGAATATCGGTATTAATTTTTTATACACATTTTGGTATCGATTGAACCTTCTATTCAAGCAGAAAAACATAAAATAGGTGTGCATGTGTGTGTAAGTATGTGTGCGTGTGTGTAAGTATGTGTGCGTGTGCGTATGTATGTATGTATGTATGTATGTATGTATGTATGTATGTATGTATGTATGTATGTATGTATGTATGTATGTAATTAATGTATATGTACGTATATATATATATATATATATATATGTGTTTATGTACGTATGTATGTACTTAATATGTACGTATGTATATATACGTAATATGTATATGTGTTTGTATATGTGTATCTTGTGTACTACACACAGGAGCATCATCATTTTTGTACCTCTTTGAATTATTTCCCACGCACACTAATTGTACACAATGTGCAGCCTTTGATTAATATCAATTGTATTTTCCTGCTTCTACAAACTCAATTTGTATTATTTATCTTAATTTTCTCCCTACGAAATAGATACATAATAATTATAAATGAACTATAATAGTTTGAGGGCATGTTTATTTACATAATGGTAACCAAATCTCCCATTCCAGTTGACTACCAGAGCCACACGTCGATGCCTGCTGTATCAAGTTAATTAGCGAGCTGTAATATCCAATATCCATGGTTAAACCAACACTACTGATAGTGTTTTAAAACACATCAATAAATTTGATAGAACCCCACTTCGGTGGTCGCATTACTCTCGCAATAGAATGGACTAGCGACGACAGGGACATTGGGGTTTGAATCTCGGTAGGGTGTGCTGGAGTGGTTTTTACTAAATGGTTTTCCATTCCCCCTCCACATAAATGCAAGTACACTTCCTTTAAATCCAACCTCCCTGATCCCTAGAAAATTAGCGTAATTAGTGCATATGCGTATAACCAGAACTAATTGTAAGACACGGTGCTAAAAAAAACATGATAACGGCCAGAGTAGTGGATGATACACTAACGGTATAACTTATACCACGTTTAGTTACTACGATGGGTAGAGAGGAAGGTAGTTTTGAGAAAGTGTGCCCGCATTTGCATTTATTGAGAGTGAGAAACAATTGGGGGAGGTGGAAGGACACCCTTAGTACACCCAAGTGAGATTCAAACCCCGACCTTCCTGTCACCGTCAAAACAGACTACACGATATTGACGTTTAGTTAGCGTACCCACTGATGCGGATATATTTGAAAACTATGTTGTCCGTTTCTGGGAACAAGCTCTTATCAAAATTTATGAGTATTTTTCAGTCAATTTTATTTGACTTGTATAGTTTTCATTATTTACTATGCAAAGTTTCGCGCATTTATATTCCCTGAGTACAATTATTTAATTTTTATAACTGAAACTCAATCATACGCTAGCAGTGCTAAGAATTAAAAAAAACGCTTAAAACTAACTGAAAAATTGTTTAGGATGAGAACTATATATTTCCAGGAAAAGTCTATTTCAATGCGTCATTTTCCCAAGTAATTGTTTGTTAACTAAAATAATTATTTGAACGGTTTAAAATAAATTCCCTCTTTATTGACGCAATATATTTAAGTATCCCCTAGTTCATTAAAATACTATTCATTCCTGGAACGCATAAGGCAGTAGAAACAGATAAAGTCCTTTAAAGCTAAGAAAGTTATCGACGTAAATTTAAGTATTTAATACTAATTATAAATATTTAAATTTAATTAACGGACATTCTTAACTTATTAGATAATTTGGCTTGATTGTTTTAGAAAAATATCTTCTCTAACGGTGGCTTATATAATTATATATATATATATATATANATAATAGGCCTAATATTATTTGAGAATATCAACCAAAAAACGTGGAATGAGGGCTATTAAATTATTAGATGGAAATCTTTTCATCGTTTGTTTCAAGTTTTTTGGAACCGTTTTATTTATTGTTAGTTTTGTTTTAGTTCTTGTTATTAAATTATTGCGCAATTATCAGGGCTTAATTTTTGACGTGGGAGGAGTCTGAACTAACCCAGGGTTTGTTACGAATAAATTACATCATTCATTGTATTGGTATAAGATAGTAATAGTTATATTAATATAGGCTAGTGTAAAATATCTGGAAATATTATTTTGTGAGTGACATTATATTTTATACTGTTAGATCGTTGAATACGCTTTATTCAAATTAAATTGTTTGGATAAAATGTTAGGCCTATACTGTGATGAATGATTAATGTCTATCAGTAAAATATCAATTTATCACACACAACTTTTTATCTGGACATCAAATTAATCAATATCCCTATTAATATCAATATTTTGATGAGCCTATTGAATGGTTTTTAATTGGTTTTTAACTAAATTGCATCAAAGAATAAATAGTACTACGCATGTTTGTCCAATTCTATTTATAGTGGTTTTCATATGTAACTTACCATTTTGAATGTCATAGCCATTACATATTTAATTTATTTTTTAATTTGTATTTCCAAATTTAAATGATATGTTAATTTAGCATAATATTCATTCAACCACTCATTTACTAAATAGTAGCATATTATTGCAAATATAAAATTAAATAACGCTTTCATACAGACTCAATGGTAGATTAATTTTATATTATTAAATTTAAAATTAAAAACTCTAAAATATAATATTGTAGTAGGCCTGCATAATAATATTCGTAAATTAAAATACTGTAATGCTTCCAAGTATCCTCTTCATAAAGTCTTGAAACAATTTTTTCTGAAGAAAATATGGCATCGTTTATAATCAACTAGGCCTAATTTATTTCTTCAATTCTAAGACGCAAATTAATTTTTCAATACTACCAACAACAAAATAGTTGATTCCAAGACAAAATAAATAAAATAAAACGATAAAATACCCTACATATAAGAAATATTTTTATCAGAGAATTCAATTTACTACTACTAATAATAATAGTACCTTACCAGTAGATTATGTTATTCATCACTTCCTTCTGAATCAATATAAAAAAAAATCGAAAAAGAACTGCGATTCTAAAACACCATCAATTCTAAGACAAACCCCGTTTTAGAGACGTATAAATGAATTAAAAAGTATGTCTTATAGAATAAATACAGTAACTTAATGTCTCAGAGATAAAACAACTCTCAAATTTACAAAATAATGCTATTAAATAGTTTTTTTTTAAAGCGTGGGAATGTAAGAGTATGTCACTGCCATGTTACGCATAGAGCCTGAGAATTCATTTCTGTGAATCGTGTCATACAACCCCTTTGAACTATCCGAGTATTTATATAATTTAGAGCCAAGTGTGTCCACATTTGCGAGGAGGAAGACGTAGAAAATTATTTAACAACAACAAACCTCACTACAGCTGGCCTGGAATCGAACCATGATCTTCTTATTGCTACAGTGTTCTAATTTTAACACTAAGCTTGATAGTAAATAAATGATTATAATATAATAACAACAATGGTTTATGTCATTCTTCAGTCGGCCATATCTTTGATGCTATGGAAAATTTCGAGTGTAATGATATAGAGAACCCTACATTGGACTCGAAACGTTCTAAACCAGGGATCTCCAAAATACGGCCCGCGAGCCCCATCCGGCCCGCCAAAAGATTATATCCTGCCCTTTCCAAGATTTTATAAAAAAAAATTAATTGTTTCTCTTTGTTATTTCTTAACCAAGTAGTATATTTGACATGTCCAGTTCGTGTCCGCACGCGTGATTCCCCCCATGACACAAAGCCAGAGTGCTGTCGGAATTGCAAACCCTCATTTTCAGTCGCAGGCACCATTCCTTATACCTACAAAAGAACGGCTTTACTGTGACGATTTTTAGGTAGGTCCAAGTCTCCCGGCAGAGGGTTATAAAAGGAAAGTCCCGAAAGATGTTACCTAATTTTGAAAAATAAGTAATTATATTGACTAATTACTATGCATATAATTTATTACATATAAAATGATTCATTTTTCACAGAAAAGAATCAACCTCGATCATTTTTATCAAACACTTACTGACTTTGGAAAGTGACTTTTTTTTACAGATGTGACCGGCGATATGACTGGAGTCTAAATTTGCAGGCTGAAACAAATTTGATTTGTGATCTATTCGTGTATGTCAAGGCATTCAGGGCAATAATAATGCTACTTGAAGAACAGGTAGAACGTTACTTTGGCCCGCGAAAATGTGTAAAATATATAATATGTGGCCCACATAGCAAAAAGTTTGGAGACCTCTGTTCTGAACGAAACTTTCCAGAACCATGTTTACTGAACCTTTACGAATAAGTTCAAGCATCTGAAACCGCTCTATGAATCAATGTGCAAAACGACATCAGTGGTCACGTGACCTAACTTGTCACTCACTCACTCACTCACTCACTCACTCACTCACTCACTCACTCACTCACTCACTCACTCACTCACTCACTCTCTCATTAAACTGGACTGCCAGTGACGGGGAGACCGGTGTTCGAATTCCGGTCAGGTGTACCGAAGGTGATTTTTACCAAATGGTTTCCCACTCTCCCTGCGAGAAAATTCGTGTGCATTTCCTATAAATCTCTACCTTACTCCCCCCAATCCCCTTACAGGGAAACAATGTGTTTGTTTAGTTTGTGGCATGAAAAAAATTCAAACAAATTTGTGAAAGGCCTGGCCTTCAAAACCATAAGATGGTTTCTTTTTAGATGAAAGAGAAGCTTTGGCAAAATTATTTTTAGAGGAGAAATTGTCACGGGGTGATTTCTCATTGGTGGCTCCTCCTCCAAGTTCCGTGTGGTTAATGGTTAACCCCACATCTCAAAATGAGAAGGACATTCATTTTATCGCGGTCAAACTGTACGGAGGTGAATTAACCTTTAAGGTGGGAGAGAAGAGGACTCAAGGAAAGGACAGTGTTTTTTTTTGTAGTTTTTGTAGTAAAAATAATTTTAGTTAAAATATGTATTCAGTACTAATATAGAGTTTAATTTTCTCCCCGTGGTGATATCAACAGTTGTTGAATATCTGTCAAGGATGTCCTGGAATTTAACGACAACTTTTTCTCTTCGTTTAAAAAGTTTCTCGTCTAATACCACTATGCCCATGAGAGATATTCAAGAACTGTTGATATCACAATGTGAAGAAAATTAAACATGTTTCTACTGGAGAAATATTTTATTTATTTATGCCAAAAAA
>CABFWB010002351.1:63568-80802 GCA_902151455.1 Timema bartmani
CAGTTCAACCAACCGAGATTCAAACCTCGATCTCCCCGTCCTCGGCAGTCTAGCTCAACACGAAACAAGTGTGTTAGATAACTACGCCACCGAGGCGGATCAACAACTTATTTAAAGGTCATATTATCACAACACTTTGGTAGAAAAAAAATTAACTATTTGACGACCGAGTATACAAAACAACATAATCCAGCGCCAACTAAGAACTAACTAACACACGAGTATCAATAACGATTATGGCGTATGTTAGACGATCAGGATGCGAACCAAGGATTCACGATAAGTATAAGCCACGTTCTCTCAAAATAAATACATATATTAATATAATTATATACACAGAGGGGTGCAAAAATAGTTATACAGAGTAGAGTACTGGTATTTGTATATGTATATGATAGTAATAATAATAATATTGCGCGTCTGGCCCATATTATTCGCAGCCTAGTAGTGGAAAGTTTAGCCAGTAATAATGCATCGTCCGTTGCTCAAGGGACGTCAGAATGTACTAATCGTACATCCTTTCCGTGGAGGATCCTTCCATGTCCCGATGAGATGAGGTGATGCTGATAATGAGTATGAGGGTGTGGAATCAGTGTAAACACTTGAACCTAACTAAACTTGGGCCTAATTAATCAAACCCTAGTGACCTTAGACTCCAAGACTCGTAGCCAGATGCACTGACCACTATACCACGGGGCCGGTTTTATGATAGTGATATGTACCTTAATGTAGCAAAATGTGTTAAGAGTTTGGGTAGACAGTTTGAACACCTTAGTAATTAATGGACACTTCTAAATGAATTAATGGACTTGATTTTTTAGACTAGTTAGAACCTGTACACTGTATACTTAATTGTTTATCCCTCTGTATATTAGAAACTAGACGCTCGAATCCTACCTAAGGCATTCGAAAGATTCGAGATTCGTAAAAATCTCAAAAAAGTAACTTGAATACAATAATATGAAGACCTTGACAGGTTTAACAATTTTAAGCAAGAGTAAAAGGAATTATATATACCTGTGGGGTTGGGAGAGTAACAAAAAAAAAAGACAAGATTGTATTAATATAATTAATGTACTTAAAAAGGGTTATCTTTGTTGTTTATAGTCGTAATACACATGAAAAACAAAACATAATTTGTCATTGGCACCAAGTCTTAAACAACATTTTTTCTTAATTCACTTTTTAATATTTTCACTTTTAACTAAAATTTCACATTTTTAAAGATTCAAGGATTCGATTTTGGACTTGCGATTCCAAAGAAAATTAAATATTCGGATTTTAGAAATATAGGATTCGATCCATCTCCAACATAATTAATATCAACGCCAAACACGTCAGAATGTAGGCAACCCGGAATCCGCTCAGTGTGGCTGGTCAGTATTTGACATGTAGTTAGGGGTCACGTCCCCTTAATGGAATTTGGTCGCATGCCGACCCGTCACACGGGTGGTCTTCCTTCAGGCGTAGCAGGGGTTTATCGCAATGACGAATACCTGTAAGGAATTCAGACTTGTTCAAGTTCTGGCGCATGCGCATTTGCAATAGATTGTATTGAATACCACCATGATCAGAGAATTTATTATCAGAGATAATTGAACAAAAAAAACCCTTCACTTAAACGCGAAGTATGCCTATGTCCCTATACTTATAGTGGGAATATGAATAAACAATAAGGCGTTAGATTTGTACTGTAATTGGTTTCTGTTAAAGGAGGGGTTTAGGTCACGATCGTAGCCTGGTGCATTTAATCTACACTAAGGTGACCAACCATTTGTCCTCAATTTGGGGTGAGTCTCCAAAATAATACATATGTCTAAGACTTATTTTTCCAACAACTTTGTCCCCAGTTTGTTAGTTAAATTAATGAAGTTTGAAATGTGTATGCTCTAAATAGAAATGTTTTAACCAAGTTGCTAGAAAGTTGAAATGTAAAATCTGGCACCACAGCCATTCACTTCATCAAACGAGCTACCAATATTTATCACTAATCCTAAAAAAAAAAAACCTTAACTTATGGCTACTTAACTGTAAGAGAGCTAGCTCGCTAATTTCTTGTACCGTAAGTATCCTCTCACTTTTTTTGTGTATTGGCATAAAGTACCCAGCTTTGCCCGTGAGAAAAATGTTAGGGTAGAAAAGAATTGAAAGCTTACATGGTGTAAAAAAAAGTGAAAACCGGGTTTAAAATAAGTTGTCTTTTTTTTTAAAGAAAAGTGTAAAAATGTGTTAAAGGGCGAAATAAGTAAAAAGGGGTAGAATGTGCAAAAAAAAAATGCCAAAAGGGTAAAGAAAAAGGTTAGAAATGGAATCTAATAGTAATAATTTTTAATATCCAGCGTCCAGTTGCACATGTTCGTGAACAAGAGCTACTAATTTTAAGACTTCAGACTTCTACATGCGATAGATATCGCGTAATGCTTTTTAATTTTTAATTTTTTGCACCGCTTCTTACTACCCATTCGGGTTATACGCTTAAGTACTAACTAATTACTCTAATGGGTTAGGAATTGGGAGGTTGAATTTAGAGGAAGTGAATCTGCATGTGCGTGGAGGGAGAGTGGAAAACCATTTAGGANCCCAGTTCACCCAACCAAGATTCGATCCTCGATCTCCCCGTCCTCAGCAGTTTAGCTCAACACGAAACAAGCACGTTAACTAGCTACTCCACTGAGGCGGGTAATGCTCATTACAAACAGACACTCTTCATTTTATTAATAAGGATAAAGATATATAAAGTTAATCGATCTAATTCATTGACACTGTAACCGGCCCTGTGGTGTAGTGGTCAGCACACATAGTTACGAGTCTAGGGGATCCGGGTTCGATTCCCGGCTGATACCTTGGGTATCTTTCCCTCATGGGAAATAATCCCAATGGTCATCTGGATATGGTTAATTAGGCTTAAGTTAAGTTAAAACTCACACCAGCTTCACAAATTCATTATCACTATCACATCATCTCAATACGGGTTCGACGTATAGACAACCTCCTATGGTTTAATCTAGGCAACGTTCTGTGCTGCCTGAGCTGCTAAGTCTACACATAACCGGGCATACTACCATACGATCAAAATAATTGAAAATGTCAGATGACACGAGTATACAAAGTATTACTCTAAAGTGTATCATGTGCCAATAAAATCGTAACTTCCATCTACGTCTCCTATCAGGGATTTTAAAGTACGCCAAGAAAAAAAAAAATTGACCAATTAACTTTACGTTTTCCATCAAACATTAGCAGGCACTGTGTTCGCCGATTAAGTTAATGCCGTGTGGATTACCATAGAGAGCGAAATTCATACGCCTGGCAACATCGCGTGGAAGTGGTAGGATGACCTTGACCAGTTTCCCTTCAGCTAATACAGTGGTTTCCAACCTTTTACGGAGTGCGACCGCAATTTTTGCCTCTGAGATCGTTGCAACCCTTTGCGTTTGGATTCTATATTTTTAATTGATATAAAATGATTATATAACTATTATCAAATGAACACTTTTAATAAACATTTTTTTTTAAACAAGGTGATAGATAGCAAAAACAATGTCAAAAGAAACTTAACATCAGCTGCATAATTAGTGGGATTTTTGAACCTGCATTGATGCATAGAGTTTATTAAACCTTGGCACTAGTGAAGAAATAGCCCATCTGAGATGCATCTATACGTTAAACCAAATCTTATATTTAGTTTTGATGGCAGCCACGGCAGAAAATCCAGCTTCACAGAGATAGGACGTGGAAAACAGCAAGAGAACTGTTACAGCTTTAGCACTCATTGCTGGGTACTCACTTTCAGCCTGAAGCCAAAACTGCGTGAGCTCACGTGTTTTAAAATTGTGTTCCAATGTGGGATCCGAGGGCAGGTCTATCAGTTTTTCTTGTGCATTAATTGGCAACCTCTTTCTCGCTTCCAGTGAAAAAGGATTTTGCACCCACTCATTTTGGCTGACATCATCAATGGGTTCCTTAAAATAAGTTTGAATCCATAATTTTAGCAATTTGAGGTGGTTGGTGATAAAAATATTTTTAAAGGCATGCCGCACATTGTCATGTTCTTCAAGAGTTTTGTTCAGTCTTGGGAACATGTCGAGAAACCCCTCTTAAACTTTAGCCAGCCATGTATCCAGTTCCATAATAAAAGCGTTCACCCTGTCACTTGAAGTGAAAATGTTCGATTCAGACCCCTGCATTAACGTGTTAAAAATATTAAGTCTTTCAAATATATTAGCAAGATACGCTAGTTTGCAAAAGAAAATGTTATTATTATTCTTATTTATACTCCCGGGATAATCACTGTCTTTGAGGTAGGCCTAAAGACTACTCTCATCCTTCAGTTCAAACACCCTTTCAAGCACTTTCCCGCGTGACAACCAGGGTGCAGCAGAGTAGTATAAGAGAGCATGCACTGTGTTCAGCCCCTGTTCCCTCGCATAAAGCAGCAAACAAACGTGATTAAATTGGTCGTGTCTTAATTTAGTTCACTATTTTAATGATGAAACTAAAGACAACACTTAGTTCTGTACTCATGTTTTATTATGCACGTGAATCCTTGTAGATCATACAGCGAGTCCAGATGAAGTTTGGAGCCTTTCCTTTCACGAGAGCTTGTAAACCATTCCTTTCTCCAGACATGTCAGAAGCAGCATCACTGCACATCCCAACACAATTTTCCCACTTCATCTCACTTGCTGTCAAAAAATCATCTAGAATCTTGAAAAGTCCCTCAGCACTGGCTCTTCCCGGAATTGGCTTCAAGAATTATAGGTCCTCCTTGACAGATATGGTATTGATGTACCGAACATAAGTTATAAGGTGGTCAGCCTTCACTGAGTCAGTGGCTTCGTCGACCTGTATTGCAAATTTTGACAATTCAAAGCTTCGGTCACCTGTTCTTGTAAGTCTTGCTCCATGTCGGATATCCGTCTTACCACTGTCTTACCTTCCAGAGGGATCTTTTGGACTAGATCTGTAGATGCTTAGTCAAACATTATATCAGTGATTTCTACAGCAGCAGGCAAAACGATTGTATCTCCAACAGAATGAGGCTTCTTACATTTTGCTATCATATACGAAACTTTATATGATGCCAGATATCCCTTGGTAGGAAAACTTTAAGAATCACATGGTTTTCCTGCATGCTGGCTGTGTTTTGATTTCAGGTGTCGTTTCAGCTTGTTTGGTTTCATACTCTCTGATGACAAAACAGACAAACACGGGAAGCACAAGGGTCTCTCCTCGCCATCTTTATCAACACTAGGGAACACGAACGACAAAAACTCTTCAATATCCTTTCTTACTTTTACTTTCTTATAAGGTTCTCCCCTTCTGCATAAAACAGATCTTCTTTTTAGGAATGTATCCATATCAGTATTAATTATGATGTAATTCACATGCACTTTTGTGAATAAAGACGGAAAACTTATGTAAACACACAAAAATGAAAACTATAGTACGACAATGTCACAAGCTTGCCAGATAAACACACACTACGCACAATCAGTGGTTGACCATTCAGGTAAGCAGGTTGATTCAGCTTTGCTAACACCCAGCCTTTATAGGAAAGCGAACGAGAGCTCACAAAAGAGAATGAAGAACTTGGAAAATATTCTGCATTTGAACAAAGCAAGAGATTACAGTGCTACTCACCCAAATATAAGGCTGCTGCAGTTAACTGTGTCAGCAAACATCCAGTCGGAGTAGGATAACCAAAATATTCTGCTTCTATTTGAATTTTGATTTTTACTATACTCATCAAAATCTCGTAAAACCGTAAATACAGTATAAGGTTATAGTCTTCACAAAACTTGCGACCACTTCGGATTAACGCCGCGACCCCCAGGTTGGAACTCACTGACCTAAGAAAACTCCTCCTCAATTTTCATTTAAGGTCTCGGTTGTCTCTGAAGCGAGTGTCTTTGGGCAGAGTGGCCGTAGGCTCTGAGAATGTAACAAACTTTTTAAAGTTTGTTTACCTCAAAGTCAAGTCTTGACTCATCCGCTTCGGTGGCAGCATGGTCTAAGGGGTCACTCTCACAATAGACTATACTGCCGATGACGAGGAGGTCGGAGTTCGATCCTGGTAGGGTTTACTGAGAGGGTTATTTTCCTCAAATGGTTTCCAACTCACTCTCTCCACGTAAATGCTGGTACACTTGATCTGAATTCAACCTTACTCATCCCTAACACATTGGTGTAATTAGTATATTATGTGTATAGCCTGAACAGGTGCCATGCCATTCAGTGGCGAAAGGTTATTTGATATGGGTCATGGAGGGTATTTGGTTAAATTGATTGCTTCACTGTCATTACTAGTTACGTTCGCAATCAATATTTTGAAAAAGTGGTATTGTAGTACTATCCATACCGATTGACTAAAAAAAACTCTAGTAAGAGTGATTATTTTTTAATGCTGGTTAAAGCGAGTGTCTTCTTAACACGTATTTCGGGGTGGATAGCCACCCCCACGACCTTAAAGGAAGGGTCAACTAATCAGGCGTTAGCCTGGGAACGATTTCTCCTCTAAAAATAATTGTTTTAAGTTCCTGCCTTCCCTTAAAAACACTAGCGTAGCCCGATGGATGGGGGGGATTTTGTTGAAGGTATGTTTTTTCACAAAATGTGGGTGTTTTATGTCAGGGTTATGCCAGGATGCTAAATCAGAAATGGGAAACCTACAGCCTTTTTGAACTTTTTTAAATCAATTATGTATCCTCATTGTTTAAAAACTCTACATTCTTCAACGTCGTTTTCAATTAATTAAAATAAAAATAGTTATTTTAAAATATAATGTAAAAAAAATTAACCGCTCTTACTGAGGTATTTATGCTACTTATAATTGGCGCACTGTCAGATTTTTTTTAATGTACTGTACATGAGGTGTGCGGTGCGGCCTCATGAGGAATCCGTGAAGCGAGATGAAGCCTTCTAATGCCAAAAGGTTACCCACCCCTGAACTAAACCAAACATATTGTTCCCCCGTCTTGCTGGCAAGTGTGAAAATAAAACCGAAATGTCTTACTCTCGGGACGAGAGTTCTATCAAATTTGGAGAGATAACCAATAAATACTCACCGTTGTCCACGCATGCACACAAGACGACCGTGGCTCTTGCGCGGTACCTCAGTTGAGCACAGGGTAATCCAATCCCGAAGTGTGAAAGTAACTATGTGACTGCTTTATTCGTGAAGGCCCCAAACTGGTTCGTGTGTGGAACTTCATACGAAAATGCGACCCAATTTTATGGTCACGACCTTAAGGCCCTTGGTCCTGTCGAGTGCAAGACTAAAACCTGTTTTGTGGGATGGTGGGCGGGAGGGTGAAAGGCGTGGCGTGGCTTCACAACCAACCAAAGTATCCTTCCGCGCCAACAAGAACAGAGGGATCACGGAAACCGTAGATAGGTGCTAGCTACCGGACAGGTCTTGCGGAAAAATTATACGTTTGGAAATATCAATTTTCTCGAGAACGAGCGAAATTTTTATGTTAATATCTTCAACACTCCCTCTAAGATAATGTATCGATGTTTATTAATTGTTACATTTTCTTTTTTCCTTCGTTATGAAGCCAGCAGTTTTCTATTGAAAAATATCAATTTTATATCATATTTGATCACTGTTAAAATTATAGAAGATGTGTGTGTATAAAAAGTATAACTTAATCAACACGCTTCTATTCTTGAACAAACCGTTTCCGAAAAGAAAATTGCAAATCAATAAACATTCTTGAAGATAACCGTTTGTTCTCATGGCTCTCACGCCAAATGAAAATGGTCAAACGCTTTAGCGGGCCCTTTGAGCGCTAACATGCGATTTTCAAAATTTATTTAAAATCATAATGAAATAAAGAAAAAGTGACAACGTATAATTTGGGATGGTGTTACATGAAATTAAATAGCTATTTAATTAAAACAAAATGGTTAAATTTTTAGAAAACACCAATAATCGAGTTAACTAAGTCGGCCTACTTGAAAATATTTTGTCTCAATAATATCCTCTTATTGAAAAAGAATAATATCCCACTATTTAAATTATATTATTGTAATCATTATTTCAATTATATTATTATAAGCATTGTACTAATGTGAAGTGTCAGTTTTTTAATCAATTTCAAATTAATTTTAAGTCAAATTAAACGTGAAGCTATGATTAATTTTTTAAAGCGCACTATAAAGGCCTCTTTTTTTTTCACATCTATTTGAAATGTGATGTGTGACTTATGAAACGTACTAGAGAACCATGACCCAATTCGGTGGCCGCATGGTCTAAGGCAACGTTTTCGAAACTGGGCTCCGCCATGGTTATCTTAAGCTCAGTGAATCCACTTTAAGATATTCTTTATTTATTTTTCCCACTTTTAAAATCATCAGTGATTAGTATTTCCAATTTTTTCAAATCTGAATAAAGTAAGTTTGCCAAAAGTGCAGCCATAACGTGTGATGTTTTCCGTTCATCTTATATGTCAAATTTAAGTGATGTTATTGAATGATCATTATTTATTGATTTATTTGAGGTATTTATTTAACGTGCACTTTCTAAACCATCTGATTATATCAGCACACAAGAATTCTATGGGCGAGAGCGAAACACCCTACCAATTTTTCCGGGAAAGATATTTTCACATAATACTTTTGAGGTTCCATTCACGTGCCACAATTGACATGGGACCGACAGCTTTACTTCCACTCCGAAGGAAGTTGTGCTATGGATTATTATCACTCAATAAAAGTCCGTCGACCCCAACTGGGTTTGAACACTCAAACACCGAGCCCTGAGGCGAGCACTTTACCCCAAAACCACCGAGGTAAACTTAAATGTACATAATATTAGTGTTAGAAACTTTATATATGGGCTCAAACATGTATTTTTTTCTGGTTGGTGGTTGGTTCTTTTGGTCTAAAATGTTGTGAGCCCTTGGTTCAAGGCGTCACTCTCACAACAGACTAATCTGTCGATGAAGGGGATATCGGGGTTCGAATCTTAGTTGGGTGTATTGAGGATATATTTTCCTATATGGGTTTCCCCTCTACCTTCATCCATATGCGGGTACATTTACTAAAGTCAACCTTACTCATCCCTAACAAATAAGTGTAACAAGCACGCATATATGTAATCCGAACGGCTAGTAAGACGCAGTGCTAAAAAAATTGAGTAGACTATATCCTGTAATGATAGTAAGAAATGGATTAATATAAATGTTTTTTTTATAAATGATCACTGTATTTTTAACCATTTGTAACACATAAGCCTACAAGTTGTATGTGGGTTTTTTCACTGTTATGATAGCTTAATCCGCGTTTTTCAAGTCCATTCCAATTAAAAAGTTGTATCGACACCTTTACTTTGTGTCCATAATAAATAAAAATTAATTAAATTGTATAGACCTATATAAATATATTTAAAGATGTGTTCAATGTGTTGCTGTATTGCAGTTCAAAAAACTTTACTAATCAAAAAACTCAATTACCTGCCTGTAAATTAGATTTATTTCAATCCTTCTCAATGAGTTGTTTTTGCTAGCTAAAAAAACCTATTTCGATGTGTGTTTTCGATTAACAGACGCTGTTACTTCAAATTACAAACTTTTTGTAATTTATACGAACAGCGACGCAACGTTGATGTTCACTCGCAATCAATTGAACTTGATAACTCATAATTTAGTAATATCGCACATCAATAGACGGATACGTGGGAAGGTGAAAGTGCAAATGATGATTAATTTTGTAATCATAGGTTTTTATTTATTTTTTAATCAGGGATAACTAACGTGACGGTTAGTTTTGTTTGTGTGCGTCACTTATGAACTAAAAGACAACGTTTTAAAGATTACAGGTTAAGGCGGGAACGCGAGTTAATCTTAATATTTTTTTACAGTTTTTATAGAAATAATAATAATTTGGATAAAATAAATAAAATATTGCGTCACTAGATTATTATTATTATTATTATTATTATTATTACTATTAGCACCACGCCTTACTACCCGTTCGGGTTATATGCACTTACGCTAATGTGTAATGGTAGGGTGATTGCGAGATGAAATGGAGGACCTACAGTTTTACGTGGGATCCGAACCACAGTGGTAGGCCTGGCATTCCACACATTCTACACATTTACAAGTTGTGATTAATACATGTCTTGTCAGAGGTGAAGGAAGGGTCTGGCAATCAGATAAATCTGTGCCGGGACCAAGGATTGAACCCTGGACCCCCAGCACAGAGGTCCGACACCTTACCCCTAGACCGCAAGGTCACCCACTGCTTCACTAGACATATTTAGTTTAATCTTCTACACATATAAAAATTATTTAACCCATATTTCATCACTTTTTCATCATATATCTGTATTAATTAAATTAAGAGTTTGTCTTTCATGATCATTGCTAATCTACCACAGTAGGAGGTCTTAAATTTGAAAAATTAGTAGCCTTGTGAACCTCAAAGTAGGAATTTTATATTTTTCATTAGGTTTTTTAATTAATTATAAACCGGGTTGGAAGCAAAGCAATTCCAATAAAATAAAAAGTGTTTTTCATGAGCATTGCTCAATATCCACCACACGCTGAGGTTTGAAATCTTCAAAATTAGTAGACCCTGTGACTCGCTTCAGTGGCCGAGTCGGGTCTACTGAGAGTGTTTTTTTTTATTAAATGGTTTCCCACTCTCCTTCCATGCAAACGCGGGTATATTTCCTCTAAGATACTTCATTCCTCACCCCTGTCCTGATAGAATATTAGATCTCATTATATGCGTGTACTCTGAAGCCAGAATTTCAAAAGGTTGGTTAGATTTTTTTTTTAATAATTAATTTATCCCGGGCAACGCCGGGTACTTCCGCTAGTAAATAGATGTTCATAAGAAGAGGAAAAAAACTAGAATAAAAAAGAATGCCCACACATATCCCTGATACTTCTATAGTTGTCCCCTCTTACATTCTTTCTTACTCAATTTTATTTTATTTATTTTATATATTGATTTCTGAACAATGTCATCACTGGGGAGTCTAAAGCTAATTTTGAGCAAAGTATTAAAAAAATATATACTATTTTTATTTGCACAATGAACTTCATTATCAGAAAGCTAATTGCATGACTTTCATAAGTAAAATCTCATTTCATGACTGGTAGACAGCCTGAGTCATACTAATCAAAACAGTTTTTGAATTATTTGTCATGAGAAGTTGAACATAATTTTTTTTAAATGAGTCCCAGATAAATTCTGCGTTGCCCACGAGAAATATTCAAGAACTGTTGAGACTACTATGTGGAGAAAATTAAACTTAATGTATCTATTGTAGCAAGAGTGTATTTATTTTGCACTAGAAAAGTTTTTTCTTAAAAAAATAACTGCAAAATTACGGACCTATCCTCGCGTTATCCCGCCTCCATCAATCCACCCCCCACCCCCCACCCTAGGATGTAGCTTTAACTTTAAAGGAACGCTTTAAGGTGAGATAGAAGGGGACGCGAGAAAAGACCAGTGTTTTTGCAGTTTTTAGGGCAAAACATTTTGCTGGCCAAAATAAATCAAATAATCCTCCAGTACAAAGAGTTTAATTTTCTTCACAATTTTATATCAAAAGTTCCTGAATATCTAGAGCATGGTGGCATTATCTAACAAACTTTTTAAATGAAGAGAAAAAAAAGTCATTAAATTCCAGGATACCCTTGACAGATATTCAAGAAATTTTGAGGTCACCATGTGAAGAAAATTAAATTCTATGTTATGTATTGGAGCAATATTTTATTTTGGCCAAAAATATATGTTCTGCCATAAAAACTACAAATACCCTGGCCTTTTCTCGCGTTCCCTTCAATCCCACCTCAAGTTAACGTTAGCATAACAAGGCACGAAAGTAAAAACCGAGACTACCTAATTTATTTAATTAGTACGTTTAGTTTGTTTGTTGTGTATTCTCAAAGTCTTAGTCTCATTCGAGCTATCCGCATATTTACGGTAATGCGATAGGAGATAAGGAAGGTATAGTTTAGATTAAATATACTCGTATTAGCATTGAGGAAAAGGAAAATATTTAGGGGGAAAAAAACCTCAGTTCACCCGCCCAAGATTTAGATCCAAATCTATCCGTTGCTGGCAAACCAGACAAAACTATACTTACGCCTTTGTCCATGTGTCCTTTAGTGCAGGTTATTAAACCATGAGGAAGCCCACTTCCGACAACGAACATTGATTGAAATTCATTGAAATTTGACATTTTATTAGGGCCTTATTTGATTTATTAATAATAAAGTTCAGTTTATCCTTACATTATTAATTTAAAATAATTATTAATTTAGATACAGTTAATGAAATTTAAAAAACTTCCAGTGTGGCAATATGTGTTTCCAGTTTTCAAATATTGAGCTTACTATGAAAATAGAACTGTAAATAGTAATAATTATGTGGTCAACATATTAATTTGATAACTGTTGGTTCTCAAATATTTAAATTGTCTTGATTGTCCTTAAACAAATTTTCGGAGTTGACATAAAACCACCTTTATCTACAAGCAGGGGTTAATTGGAAGATTCCAAGTGGCCTGGTAGGTTACAAATATGATGGCCCTTAGCATATATTAATATCTACCACTGAAGCAATGTTTCAATTTAAGCTGAAGTGGTGAGGTGAAGTATTTATATCTTTATTATTAGTTAATTTAATCCCGAGGTCATTTCAGCTACATTATCGATGATCAGTTTCTACTTTCTATTGAAACAAGCAAAAATGCTTTTAAATGCTTGGACAATAGTTGGGTTTCTTTATTGATAAATATATTTAAGTTTGTAAAATGATACCCCACTCGCTACTTTTGTAGATAACAAAAAGATTATTTTACGTTTGTTTATAAACAACACCAAGAAACAACAAACAGGATGGTTTAAAATTTAATGGCATCAAATATGTTCACAAATGATGTATTACGGGCACCTCAGGCTTACTCAACGGGACTTTTGATTAAAATTTAACCAAAAAAATAGAATTGAATGGATAGTTTTATTTTAGTTAAAAGTAGTTGGGCAGCCCAAATCAAACCGGCCCACCGGGATAACTTCCGGCGGCCCAGTCCACCCCTGTCTGCTTACTCTATGGCACTAGGAGCTCGAGAGTTCATTGCTGCACTTACAAAAGTACGCCACCTATCTCTATCTTGAGCTGGTTCTATTCAGTCCCTCTCATCCTACACCCTATCCCTATCTGGAGCTGGTTAAATCCAGTACACCTCATTACATTCGATATCCATCTTGGGTTAGTTATATCCAGTTCCCCTCATTACACCCTATCCCTATCTTGAGCTAGTTGTATCCAGTTCCCCTCATTACACCCTATCCCTATCTTGAGCTAGTTATATCCAGTCCATCTCATTACACCCTATACCTATCTTGAGCTAGTTCTATCCAGTCCACCTCATTATACCCAATCTCTATCTTGAGCTGGTTCTATTCAGTCCCTCTCATCCTACATCCTATCCTTATCTGGAGCTGGTTCTATCCAGTACACCTCATTACACCCTATCTCTTTCAGGTCCATTCCAATGTAATACTCCCATCTGCGTCAAGGTCTTCTCAACGGTCTTTATCCAAACATTGGCCGTTATTTGAAGTGAAACGTTGAAACCACAGTACAATGACGAGTTTTATTTTATATCAGTCGGTCCAATAATCTAAATGAAATGAGCAGACAAAAACATGATCCGGAAGTTTTCACTACAATGTCCACGCAAGCTCCAAACAAACAAATGTGATTAGTGGTACGAGACCAAACGTACAGTCGATGACGAAAAAAATAATAATTGTGTAATGTAATAAAACATGAGCTAGGATTAACTTCAAAGCATCCATCCTTCCAATAAAATGTCAAAATATCGAGTTTTCTCTATTATAGATTATGTTTTATAATATCCATTAAAATCAAATTTTGAAAATCTTTGTTAAGTTACGTTGCTACAGTATTTTTTTATCATATTTTTTTCTTCCATAACAAGTTGTTTTAGTTATTACGTTCCAAACAAAGGTTAGTGACGATTTAGTATAAGTGATAGGGATGAGGATGGTGATCTATAAAAAGAACAATTTACCCGTATTATCATGTATAGGAAAGCCCTATTCATTATTATTATTATTATTATTATTATTAATGTGTTCTGCCTCACGAGAGGTCCATTCCTTTTGTCAGTGAACTGAGACTGCCAATGCGCCCTGTCCTCTGCCTCCTCCTTCAGCTCCCAGAATTTTCTTTTTTTATTTCAAGTCCTCTAATTAATATTTGAATACTACTTCTTCTGTTGCTCCTCTTTCCCTCAACTTTTCCTTCTATGACGTCATGCAGAAGAAAGTTCCCCCTAAATATGTGTCCGATCCAGTTTGCTTTGCGTCGAAGAATCACATCCAATTGTTCTCTTCTCATCCACTCTTCTTAAGATTTCTTAATTTGTCACCCTGTCTGTCCAACTGATTTCCTCAAGTCTTCTCCAACACCACATTTCTAAGCTCTCCAAGTATTTATTTTCCGTCTTCCTTAGAGTCCAAGTTTCTGTTCTATATAGTGCAATGCTCCAAATGTAGCATTTCGTCATTTTCTTTCCCAGTTCCAAACTCAATTTGCTGGTAAGCAGTAACCTCTTCTTCTTGAAAGCTTCCTTGGCCCCGGCGTCTTACTAAATGTTCAATTTATACGCATAAATGATAAATTAATCTATCGGGGTAAGGATGAGGAAGGAAGAATTTTAGAGGTAGTCTACCCGCATTTTCTTGGAAGGAGAGTAGGAAACCGTTTAGTGAAGACAACCTTCAGTAGACCCGACTGGGATTCGAGCCCTGCTCTCCCCGTAATCAGCAGGCCAGTCTAACACAAGAGTGATTCCTTCGACCATTCGGTCACTGAAGTGGGTACTCTAGTGATAGACACATGGGAAAAACACTCCTTGTCTACACCGGGTTGATACCAATGTAATGTTTAAAGAACAGATGACTTGTTCGAGTTGGAAGCCGAGTAATAAGAGGAGATTGAGAATGCCACAAAATGGTAGGTATATTTGACACTAAAGTGACTACAATATTTTGGTAAGAACGAAGTTTTAGAAAATACAATCCTACTTTACTGCCGTTATTGATAACATTTTACTTTATTATTAGCATAGAATCATAATCTATTGATAATATCTTGGCAATATCATCGCTAACGGCGGCGGCCGCTGGGTCAGTATAGCTCGCTTGCAAGCTTACACCATGGATTTTTTTTTATGATATCTAATATTAAAAATAATAGTTGCAGATCACACGACTTGACGTAGGAAAATAGTTTTAGTAACTTTTATAACTGTCAATAAAGGTTCATTCTTAACGAAATAGGACTGTAGGCCTATTTTCCCCACAGACAAAGTCGTATGTCTCGTATCGACTGGTTTGCAAGTGAAGGAGAGGTCTGGGTTCAAATACAGGCCGGGTATATGAGGCTACAATAATGGTTTCTCATTAGGTAGTTCCCTCTAAATTCTCCCTCAACCCTAACCCACCGGTGAATTATACGGATAACCCGGACGGATAGTAATACAATGATGTTGGACCAGCGCTTTAAATTTCTAGGTTTAACTAGAACAATGTTTATCAAACTTTTCTCAGTGGCGGACCACTTGATAAGTGCTCGATGCACAAGTGGACCGCCCACCTTAAGATAGGCCTATTACTTACCTGTCACTTGTCTAAACCGGAAGTTTTTTAATGAAAGTGTTTATCAAGCAGTGGACAGTATATTTATATCACTTTTGTTTCATAACCACACATTTTTAGTTCAATTTTCATAAATAGATAGAAACGATACCAGATCTACTTTTAAGTCTAGTAATATTATCCGTCAATTTTTTATATATATCATCAATAAAATAACACACTAATAATGTAGCAAAAAAACTTTTATGAAAATTGGATTTTAATTGCGGAACAAAGTAAGTTATAGTTTGACTTAAAGAGGAGCTGTCCTGTCAATACGGTACTCTTTTGATTTATTTAAATTTTTACTTTTTAATATAGTGAACAAATATTGTAAATGTGAAAAATTTTGACCTCGAGATTATGATGAGCCTTTAAGTTTTATTCGACCCATATCCCAAAAACAATTATGTCTGTCTTCGGACTGTTGGTTTTGATTTTGAATTAATTTAATGTAAAGCAATTTTCGAAAAATTGACTTAGGCTAACGATTTTGTATAAAATAGATATCTGGGAAATCTTTAAATAATAGTATAATAAATCATTTGAAGTTATATTACTGATTACTTATTTTCGAAAACTTGGTTTCAAACTATTATAGACTATTTGAGAAAGAAAATACGATCGTGTCCGGACATTATTTTCCTGTGGTCCCAAGTGCGAATCACAGCTTGAGAACCAAGGTACTAATAGTAATAGTAATTATTCTTAGTACAAATAAACAACACAACCAAGTTTCTTTTCCAACAACTGTAAGTGGACATCGCCTTAGCGAAAGGAATCAAGATTACGTTGAGTTGGATCCCTAAATGAAAAACAACAAAAATCTGCTATCAAGAAACGCTAATCGCAAGATGTCCTTCACGGTCCTTCACGGAAACTGGATGCTTCATCACGGGGACACAGTCTCACTCTCGTGTTGAAGACAACTGGACCACAAGCAAACAAGAGAACGTCTCAAACAAACTTTACTTCACTCCGTACATCTCGTGGACAAGGTCATTTAGATTGATATAATCAAAAGGAGGACATTTGGGAAAATTTAATTTTTGTGCATTTTGCGAAACTTGATTTCGTGGATCAAAATATCTGGAATCTAACTTAAGAGCCCGCCTCACAGCCGAATGACCGAGAAATTGGATTCAAGATAACGCCCTAATCTGAAAACGCATTGAAGTGCGGTTTTCTGAATTATTCTCTTGAAAGCAGCGAAATTGGTATATTAATAGGTTGGAGTTTTTTTTAGCACCGCGTCTTATTACCCATTAGGGCTACATGTATATGTAGCCTACTAATTACGCTATTAATGTGTAAGTAATAAGAAAGGTTGAATTTATAGGAAATGTATTCGCATTCGTTTGAGAAAAACCACCACCGGTACGCCCAACCGGGATTCGAGCCCCAATTTCCCCGCCATCTGTAGTCCAGTCTATGGCGAGAGTGAAGCTTTAGACCATTCAACCAACAGAGAGGTTAATTTAAAACCTATGTGGTTTTTTTTCATATTTGTTGATTTAAAAAAAAAATGATATAACTGTT
>CABFWB010002351.1:80839-92482 GCA_902151455.1 Timema bartmani
TTGTAATGTTAGGGTTCGCAGTTCATAGGTCATGCATTTTGATATCATTCTGTTTAGGTTGATATGATTTGTTATCAGACTATAATTGAAATCACTTTGCGATTCGTTATCACACGCGCTGCTATTTCACTTCTTAGCAAACCCGAACCGAATTTGTTTTCATATAATGTTTGTAAAAAATTTCAATTTTTATGAAAAAAAAAAGGTCGGGGTGGGGGAGTGGCTATCCCAATTTTTTAAACAATATTTCGCGTCTATAAATTAAATGTCTCTTTCTGAAAAATATATGCATTTAGTGAAATAATTAATAGGCTTTCTAATAATATTTTGAATATAGATTCCTGCGTCCATTCAAGCAGATATTTTGCCATTTTTAACCGAAAATAACAACTAATCCCTAGTGGGAGTAGAAAAGGAGTTAGTAAGAAGGTCCTATAAACCGTTTGGAAGGTCATACTTACCCTTTAAAATACAAAGCATTGATTCCTTAGACTTAACGTTTATCCGTTTCCTTTCCAAACGATGAATCATAATGGCACCACTAGAACTGCATCATCTCGTGGTGATTTCTCTTCCTTAAGCCACGGGAAGCGACAAGACAGTTCTCAAGTTCCTAAGAGAGGAGTTATGTTTGAAGTGGGTCGGGTGAGGTCGGAGACTCTCACGTCAAGGGAGAGAAATTGATTGATGAACGCTATGATTTACCAATGGACACAACAACACTCCTCTTAAGAGCCCATCTAACTCCAAGGATATCACGTAATTTAGGTAGGTAATGCAGCTCAAACCAGACGTCTTAAGAGCCCGTCTAACCCCACAGATAAAGCGTAACTTAAGTGGATAATGAAGCTCAATCCAGTTGAATTCACCAACATTGATTGAAAGTTACTAACATTTGACGTTATAGAAATATGTTTTGTTTGATTGACTTATTGTATATATTTCATCTAAAAAATTATATAAAGACTTTTAATAATACCTCCTTATGGATTACTTAATGATTTGTCTTTACATTATTAATTATACGGCTTTTAATGTAATAAAAATTTAATATTTTTATCTACGCCATATTGGCAACATGAACTACAATAGTGCAGAGAGCTATAAATTAAATTTATTATATTTCCACGTTTATATTATTAGAACCGATCATTATAAGCCATAAACAAATTATTATTTTGTAAACCTTAAAAAAAAGGCAAATAAAATATGTTTCAAATTAAAGTTTTTTATATATATGCCTACTACAGCGAGTGAACACTATTAGCAATGGGTATTTGCGTCATCAAAATAAACAAGACTCTCTACCAAGTCACTATATTGAATTCTTAATTACGGCAACCTTTTAAAAAGCTCCAATTTGGTTCTTTATTTTAAATAAAGAAGATATATTTAAATCACCAAAAAAGTCATAAAATTGTTATTTTTATAACAAATATTTATTTTTAAAATATTTTAAAATACTAGCTTCATTTTACATAGGGTGAAAGAGTAAAATATACCGCGTGCTAGCCAAAGAGATTAAAAGCGTACGTTTGTTTTCGTGTTTGTATAATTTGTGTTGTATTGGTTACTAAAAAGATCGGACGAAAATTAACTGGTGCATAATATAAATTCATTTTTTTAAATGCCGGTGATTTGTTTAGTAAAAATTACTCTACTTAGAAACGTATGATCTGTAATATATTTAATTTTCAATTTTATGTTAATATATATTCTAAATTTCATATTGCGTGTGTATCAAGAAAAGAAGTAGGCCTAACCTATTTTACCTTAAGATTGTTGTATTACCCTATTGATTAGGCCTAGGTATGGAAAATTGATGTTAATATAGTATTAACTTAATATTAAACATAATAAGATGAATTTGTTTTTAATGGGAGAGGTTTATGAGTTTAGATATTTTGAAATTAACATAGCTTACAGCATTTTAATAGTGTTTTAACTTTGTATCAAAACATTTTAAAGAGAACATCTTCAGTTAAAAAATTAGGTCGTATTTTTTTTTAAACCTAGCCAACAAGATCGAAGATTAGAAGAGCTTAGTGGTTCCAATTTATCTGCTGGATTCCTACCACCGAAGTGCGATGTTCCTAAATTATCAGCTGAATTGCTCCAATTCAACGAGAGTAGTGTGAGATGGTAAGTAGGCCTATATTATATTATATTTTATTTTTTTACATAATTCAACCTTTTCAAGGAGTGTTTTGTTTATATCTAGTATTTCTCACCATTTATAGTTCAGAACAGGGTGAAATGTGTATCAACATAGCCTGGTTTTCTTCCTATTTACATAGTTTGTCAAGTAGTTACAAAAAAAATATAAAAGGTTACGGGAGTAGTACGTAAACACATACCTACTTCAGATAAACTGTAATTATAACTCAAACAGCTCTAGGCCTATTAATCACACAAAACTGTTGGATAGTGTGTTTGTGGTTTTAAGACTATTTTCCGACAGCATCTGTTTGTATACTGAACTCGAGCCTTCAAAATATATGTTAACGGGGGTTGGTGCGCAAAAATCTCTACATATAGGTCACATTTTTATATATAAAATAGTAAATAATAAATGATCTAATACCGTCATCCTGGTCACAAGAATACGGAGACCCTAATGAAACTAAAATAATAATTATTGGTGTGGTATGGTACTGGTATGAATGAGTGGAAAATTAGTTAACATTATTTGTTATTTTATATAAAATAAAAGTATTTTATGTATAAATGTATTGGTTTTGGCGTAGGTACCCCCCCCTCCCAACGTGTCACACTTTTATTCTACAAACTGTTTCAAAGTTTAATTTTATCTGTTGACATACTTGATGAAGTAAGTTATTAGCTTTCAGTTACTGTGAAAGGAACATATTGAGGAAGTTGTGACTCCTGGAAAGAATAGAATCAGAAAACAAATTCCTGGCGTTACAGCTAAAGAAGTAGATGAGTTTACAAGAGATTCTATACATCAAGTTATCTATAGAATGTATAGTCAAGGTTGGTACTTGCATCTTGCCTTTATCTACAGGTATAAGCTCATATTCTTATTTTGAATGTTTGGTCTTCAACAGCAATAGAAATATTAATTGTACTATACAAACTATTGAACATGTTTACATTAACTGTAATTTGTAAAATATTTTTCATCTAAGCACAAAATATCCAATTATAGTTTTTTATTGATAATTCTTAGGGAAAATGTGTCATTGAATAGTGTCTTGTCGGTCATCAGAAAAAGTGACATAAATTTCAAAGGAAGCAAGTCTTCATTGAACAAATTGCTGAAATTAACGGGCCTCCAAATTATTTGTGTATAGGTAAAAAGTCTCGCTGAGCACATGTGTTAAAAGTGTTAAATATGTGTGCATAGGTCCAATTCTTGTCCTTAACTAACATATGTACATCTTTACGCCTTGCTTCACATGATTTGATGCTCTAAGAGGGTGACATGCTAATGAGTAACCTTGATATGCCACAGATACTAATTTGCAATCACCCACAGTTACTCCCTTATTAACTTGTTTATGTTATGAGTGAGGCTAGTATGTGTGGATACATATACGTTTTTTAGATGGAGTAAGCGTGTAGACCACTGAGAGAACCCCATTCAAGAAGATTGAAGATTCAGAGAGATGAAGATGGGTGCGAATAACAGACACCCACCTTTAATAATCAACCTAGGCGACGACGATGATGAAGATGAGTCCAACTCCGGAAGAAGTTTTGGCTACACCTTTAGACAAGTCCAGGGGTGATAGTAACGAACTCCTAAATTTGCTAACGTATTTTTATGGACATTAAATTATTCTAAAAAGCATTACCTTATCAAAACATTAAGTCAAGTTAAGCTTTTACACATCCAACATATTATACTGTCTAACCATTAATAATATACATTATGTCATAGTGAATAGTCCAATCTGTGTTTTACTCTCTTCTGCTAAAGAAGGGGACTGATGTACCCCGAAAATTACATAATTATGTGTTTTAGTTGTGTTTTAATTGTGAACTTTGAGGCCTACAGTTTTCTGGTAACTGTGTAGGCCTTGACCTTCTCTCCTCTTTTCAATGTTTTATTTCATACACATATGAAAAAAGTAAAAAAAATGCATTTTAAAAAATATCTTATTTTAATTAAAATAAATTAAAATTGTCATTTAAAAAAAAAAATTCAAAACTTTGCTTGTTAAAAGTAACAGCCGCTAAACATCTGGTCTTTCAAATCATATGTTTTGGCGTAGGGATACATTATAGAGATCTAGTAATTTTTCCAGAAATTTTCTTCTGTTCTTCCTACAGAAATTAGACTGTAGGTAGGTAATATATTTCACCCCACGGATAGCAGGCAGGTAATACAGCTCGAACGAGATGTCACATCGTGATGAGGTTTTTTGTATTATATTTTAGAAAACACTGAATATAGACCAATGGAACAGTTCTACTGTATTTTAAAATATATAATAAGTTTGAAGAATAATTATTTTAAAATGAAAACAATATTTAACTAGTCTCTATTTTTCTGTTGACAATAATTAAAGAATGAAGAAGACCACACTACAACACTTTGAAAAGTTGTCTAGTGTGAGCGTAATCGTGTATCTAATATCCCAGTCAATCTGTCGAAAGATGTGCTCTTAAGGGGCTACTTCGCGGACAGTGGGCTATTTTCTATTTTCTTGAAAAGTTTTTTTATTTAAATTAAAATATCAACCGTGTTTGTATGGGAAAGTGTTAGTCGGATCGGTGAGCACGGGGCTCAACTGTGTGTAATAACTTAAAACATCTAAATTGGAAGGGATGGAAGCACATAAATAATAATATGTTCTTTAAATTGAAAAATTACACCTAAACAGGGAATCAAGCCTGAGACCTTTAACTCAGCACACCAATGCTCTACCAATGAGACATATAGGGACTGTCCCGTGCTCAAAGTCACCTATCTTATAAGCTATTCCGTAGAATTATTATTATTAGCATCACGTCTTACTACCCGTTCAGATGATACGCACTTACGCTCATGTGTAATGGCAGGGTGGTTGTGAGATGAAATGGAGGTCCTACAGTTTAACGTGGGATCCGAACCACGGTGGAAGCCTGGTATTCCACACATTCAAAAGTTGTGATTAATACATGTCTTGTCAGAGGTGAAGGAAGGGTTTGGCAATCAGATAAAACTGTGCCGGGACCTAGGATTGAGCCCCGGACCCCCAGCACAGACCGCCAGGTCACACACACACATATATATATATATATACATATATATACACCGTAGTAGGATAGTGCAAGATACTCTTGCTACCTTACAGGATAAACAGAGTGTACATACATCGTTCGAACTAGATTCAAAGAACATCTTTGCCAGATTTCGTTAAAATTGGTCCACGCATTTGACATTTATCGCAGAGCAAACATTTGTACTGTACAGGGAGACAAAATGCTAAATTATCCAGAAGACCTGGGTAAGTCAGCCATAAGATTCAATAGTACATAGTGTACCTCTGTGGGTACGCGTACTACAGTTTGGGAAACAATTCGCCCCTCGTTCCGGTGGGGAGTTAGTGCAGCGGGCGCGAGTGAAGTGAATCTCTGTAGGGACGGAGGAGCACCTGGACTGTTCGTTCCCCCTCCTTCTTCCCACATCGCTCTCTCCATACCAGTGGGCAGACTACACACAGCTGTGCTAGCTGGGTCACGCAACACTTACCTGACACAACTCAGTCACGCATGCGTACCCTTCACCCTGACACGGGTTATCCACACTAGCCACGCTTCCATATACTACACAGCTAGCTTTTATACACAATATAGCCTACAATAATTCGTCTATACATTGCTAATACACAATACAAATTGCTTCCATGCACGGTATAGATTGTTTCCATATGCGATATAGGTCTAGCTTGCTTCAATACACGATAGTACTTGCCTCCATTTATGATATAGCTTGCTTCAATACAAGATAGTACTTGCCTCCATTCATGATATAGCCTGCTTCAATACAAGATAGTACTTGCCTCCATTCACGATATAGCTTGCTTCAATACAAGATAGTACTTGCCTCCATTCATGATATAGCCTGCTTCAATACAAGATAGTACTTGCCTCCATTCATGATATAGCCTGCTTCAATACAAGATAGTACTTGCCTCCATTCATGATATAGCCTGCTTCAATACAAGATAGTACTTGCCTCCATTCATGATATAGCCTGCTTCAATACAAGATAGTACTTGCCTCCATTCATGATATAGCCTGCTTCAATACAAGATAGTACTTGCCTCCATTCATGATATAGCCTGCTTCAATACAAGATAGTACTTGCCTCCATTCATGATATAGCCTGCTTCAATACAAGATAGTACTTGCCTCCATTCATGATATAGCCTGCTTCAATACAAGATAGTACTTGCCTCCATTCATGATATAGCCTGCTTCAATACAAGATAGTACTTGCCTCCATTCATGATATAGCCTGCTTCAATACAAGATAGTACTTGCCTCCATTCATGATATAGCCTGCTTCAATACAAGATAGTACTTGCCTCCATTCATGATATAGCCTGCTTCAATACAAGATAGTACTTGCCTCCATTCATGATATAGCCTGCTTCAATACAAGATAGTACTTGCCTCCATTCATGATATAGCCTGCTTCAATACAAGATAGTACTTGCCTCCATTCATGATATAGCCTGCTTCAATACAAGATAGTACTTGCCTCCATTCACGATATAGCTTGCTTCAATACAAGATAGTACTTGCCTCCATTCATGATATAGCTTGCTTCAATACAAGATAGTACTTGCCTCCATTCATGATAAAGCCTGCTTCCATTCATGATAGCACAATTCACGTAAGTTGGTTCCGAGTCATATAAATACAACTAAGCCATACCCTTTAAATTGGATCTGATTAAGTTCAATGACCTAAATTTCATCTTTGTTCTAAAAGAAATTATAAGTTTCAGGATTATTTCAAGATTTTATCTGCAGGCCAATAAAACTTTAGCAAAAAATTTACATTGTAATCACCTTTACAAGGCGTTAGTGGAAGAATACCATTCATCAACAACGAAATCAATCACAATCAAAGACATGTTATCTCGAAACAACCCGAATCAACAATTCATAAAATTGTAAAATCAAAAAAAAAAAATTGGTTTAAAGGAATGTATAGTTTTGCTTTAATTAATATCATGGACAGAATAATAATTAGTCGAGGAAAAGCAATATTTTATTTCAAATAAGAGGCATTTAATTAAGAAGAGCCATTATTCAGCAAACCTTCTTCGGTGCCCGCATGGTTTAAGGCACTACTCCCGCAGTAAACTATACTGCCGACAACAGGGAGATCGTGGTTTAATTCCAGTCGGGTGTACTGAGGGTGGTTTTCCATAAATTGTCTCCCACTCTCTCTCCCCGCGAATGCGAGTACACTTCCTTTAACTTCAAAGTTCCTCACCCCTAACCCATTATTATAACTTGTACATAAACGTATATCCCAAATGGGTAGTAAGACGTGGTGCTAAAAAAATAGTCAGCTATAAATAAACTTTCGTTTTATATTCATTCCAATGGAGTGGAAATGTGCCCGAACAACTTATAAATTGGAGGAAATAAACAACCGATTTAAAACTAAAACTACAACTAAAAATTATGTGATACTCTCTTTTTTATGTGAAAACAAAACAGTTCTCAGTAAACTATTAATTGTTATAAAATACGTCAAACGTCACTGTAAAGTATTGTGAATTGTATTTTTGTGTTTCATCAAAAATTTATAATTAAGACAGTATCAATTTGGAATAAAATGTTAAGTACTTGAAAACCAAATTTAAAATAAAATATTGGTTATTAATTCTTACTATGCATCTTTATATTATTGAATTTGGATCGTGGAGGGCTTCCGCCGAATCTTTACTACTGGGCATCCACAGTAGGGGAGGTGGTATCTGACAGCTAGGACAGCATTCGCCAAACCAGATGATTTGCAAGACCAAATGTTGATTTGACATAACTTCTGCCAGTTAAAACATTAACAAAAACAATTTGTTTTAAATGACTAACCCTTTTTACATTAATTAAATCCTAACTGTGAAAATATCCGTTTGAATGTTTCTTTTTTTTCTTTTTCTTTTTGTGGAAGCGGCGTCTATGATTCACTTAAAAAGTTATTTACAAACCAGAGTTTCTAAAATGCGGCTGAAATTAAGGTGCGGCAGAAGGGAGTACGAGTAATTTTACAGTTTTTATAGCATTACATTCTTTTGGCCAAAATAAATAAAATATTTCTCCAGTAGCACGTAGAGTTTAGTTTTTGGGTACATGCTAATATCAACAGATCTTGAATATATGTAAAGGGTGTCGTGAAATTTTGTCAAAACTTTTTTTCCTCATTTAAAAAGTTTTGACAAAATTCCAGAAAACCCTTGACAGATATTCAAGACCTGTTGATATAAGCATGTACCTAAAACTAAACTCTACGTTGCTACTGGAGAAATATTTGATTTATTTTGGCAAAAAAAAATACATATTCTATAAAAACTGTAAAAATACTTGAGCTCCTTTCTGCCGCACCTTAAGATGGCGAACCAACTGAAACAATGGCGGTGTATGGCGTCATTAAAAAAGTCAAGGCGGTTGTGTTCTTATGGAGGCGGCCTTACATCAAGGCAACCAGAGGCAACATGTATCATGCGACATGTTGACTCAATGTTGTATGTCGGAGAACACGGTTCCTTGCGATTTCTGTAGAATACTACAAAGCATCTACACCAAAGCAACAAAAGTGCCTCTGTTTCCAATCGCCAGTCTGCTAAAAGATGTCATCGAGAACGACGATTGAGGCCGCGGCTTATCTTATTTTTGCCGAAGAGGTAAAGAATCGGAAGAGACGTAGAAGGTGGTGGAAAAGACAAGTGTTTGTAGGAAGAAATTAATCCCAACAAGAACTATTTTATAGTTGCGATTGTCCAGTGGTAGTTTTTGTCTGGCCTTTGTGTTTGCGATGAAATTGGGTACGAAGATTATTTATTTTATTCTTTAAATCTGGGACGTCACATTCATTCTAATAATTCATATTTATGTATTGAATTAATTATCTTATTAATGTAATATCTTATTACAGTAAGATATTTTTAATATCTTTATTATTAATAATATTATTAATTATCTTATTAATGTAATATCTTATTACAATAAGATATTACATTGATTATAACTAATCTCTCAATAATTCACATATAATGTTTATTCACCATGAACATCACTCAAGTTAAAATTATTATGTAGCCATGAAAACAATTAGAAACACATTCTACTTTTACTTTTATACTAAAATCGTTTAGAAAGGGATTCGTTGACCAAATGATTGTAATATTTCATTCTAATCTGATAAATTAAGTTATTACAACATGCAATTCAATTACTTAAGATTTTTTCATATGGATACTAATTTGCAATATACTATTCATAGCTCTCCGACAATTTTTAGAAAATATCCACCTTATTTTTGATGTTTTTATGATCAATTAATCGGTGATCCCAAAGTATGTCATGACTCCTATACTCTTTAATAGACTTCAGAGTTTTCTCATTTGACCAATCCATCTTGAAACACTGAAACTATGCACTAGAAACAATTTAAAAAAAAGCTCAAAATGGGGGCACGGAATTCAACAAACAATACGCTATGTCGCACAGTTTTGTTGCCTCTGAACCCACTGCCGGCAACAAGCAACTTTTGTAGCAAGGTCACATGTTATATATTGACTCTTGTTGCCCCGGTGTAAGGCCGCCTTATGTTATAAAAACTTTTTTTGGTGGCCAATTATAATAAGATAAAGGTGAGAATAATAATATTGTTTGGTTAATTATTTCATATACTATAAAAATAATAACATTTTGATGCCAAGACAACCGCAAAACAAAAAACATAATAGTTTTATAAATATATTTTGTTCTTTCAATACGTTAATAAAACGCCGATACATTAATCCTCAGTTAAGTATTATAGAGAACTGCTAGCTGCCAGATACCACCCTTTCAGCCATGGCTGCTCCTATAGATAATGTAGCAGAGTAGCCAAAGTTGGAGGCCGAGACTGGAGGCCGAGACTGGAGGCCGGTTCACACAGAATGCAAAGCTAAGCTATGCTGTCCTGTGCTGTGCTAAGGTTTTGTTTGTTTAGTTTCACACTAAGCTAAGCTAGGGATTCTCTTTTCCCTCCTGGATTCAATGTGGTTTCTTTCTAGTCTGCTACAGTGAAGTTTAGTTATGGCATTCTCCGAAATGTCTTGTTTGATCTCAGATGATAGTACTGAGTAAGAGGAGCTGCTGCTATTAAAAGTTGTTTTGGAAGATGAAGAAAAGGTAGGCTGTGGAGGTTTGACTTGTCCAGTTACCGGTTTCATTTTAATATAAAGACACTTATTGAATACAAAACCTAAATAGAATATTACTTAAATACACGTGAAACAAACTGAAAATAAAATGTCAACACTTCTTTTGATATTTTCACTGAGTCTGTTCAACACGTATCCCAAGCTGAGTTATGCGCATGCGCAATCTAAGATGGTTCGAGATGGGAGATGAAAAAATTGCCTGACCAGCAATCGGAAAAAACATCGTGCGGCGTAGCAAGGCATAGCTTAGTTTCTGTGTGAACCAACACATTTAAATATATGGTCAGGTATTTTTCTAAGGAGTTAGCAGAGCAAATCTTAGCTTAGCGTTCTGTGTGTACTGGCCTAAAGAAGTTCGTTCGATAGGCACGACCCTGATTCGGACATACTTTGGCTACACTCTCCATCGATTTCCTATGCGATTAGACCTTTTAATAATAATCTTAATACTGTATGACTAAGTCTGTTCTCCAACTATCCTCTTTTTGTGTTAATGCTTTTGAATCAAGAGAGTATCTTAACTGCTTTTTGGTTTCTACATCAGTATTCATGTCATAAGCAGTAAAAGGAAGACGACTTGGCCGTGCAGACAATAGGCGCTGGACACCAAAGAGGATTTGCCGGATGCCACTATGGAATCCCAGATATAAGCCTCAAGCCAGTTACCCTTGTGGGATTTAAGATTTTAAAACAGTTCAGTTGGGATATTGTTCTATTAACGTTTGTATTCACATTTGAATGGATCTGGTAGAATTTTGACAAGAAATAACTTTTTTTTGCGGTCAACATTGATATAATTTTACTTTATTAGTATTATTTTATAGGTGTTAATAATATCTATCAAAAGTGACAGCTGCAGATGACATGACTTGACCTATGAATACGTGAACGTAGATCTAGTGACTTTTCTGCACCCTCTTCAAAGGTCGAATGGTCCAACTAAGGCGTCACTCTCGTGTTAGACTAGACTGCTAAAGATCGGGATTCGAATCTCGGTAGGGTCTACCGAGGGTGGTTTACCCTAAATGGATCCCCACTTTCCGTCCACACAAATGCGGGTATATTACCTCTAAAATGCTTTCCTTCATCATCCCTACCCCATCAAAGTAGTTATATATATGCGTATAACCTGAACAGATAGTAAGACGCGGTGATAGTAGAATAAAAAACTGTACGTATGCTGTGATATTACCACAAAAAATCACGTTCACTACATAAAACGCTAACTGTTCCAGTGATCCGCC
>CABFWB010002351.1:92690-104724 GCA_902151455.1 Timema bartmani
TAGTTGCGGAAACAAATATTTGCGATGAATACAGAGGATTCTTTGTTACATTCCAGGCACGCAGAGCTCTCCCCCCACCCCCCAGCTGAATGGATGTCGCGACCAGATAAAATGGAAACACGAGGAAAAGTCGGTAACCTAACCTAAACAGATTATTTTGTTTCGATAGCACGGGATTGGTTAAGGAATCGTTCCTTGCCTTTCTATTGGCTGTGACTGATATCCGCATCGGTGGATACGCGGACAAAGGCATCGGTCTTTTCTTGTTTGGTTATGCAAGCGATGTAGAGGTCCGGGTTGGAATTCAGACCGGATATGTTATTTTCTACAGAAAAAAAGTTTCCCAATCTCCCTCCACACAAATTCAGGTACATTTCCACTAAATTAAATCTTCTTCATTCCTTAAACATCACCATAATTAGTACATAATGCGTATAGCCTGAAAGAGTAGTAAAAAGCGGTGACAAAAGAAAATGTAGCCTATATCATAACATGGCTAACGGGTAACAAACTAACTTAACCTAAGACAGCACTACAAATACCACACACAAACTCTAGCCAAGGGAATTAGACTAAACATGAGGGCAAACTCGTGAGCAAATAAAACTTTATCTTAACTCAACACAAATGGCCCTGGGGATGTAACCAAGGCCGCCGTCGCTTGATGGTCGACCTCTAAAAACACTAGGCCATGAGGGCGAGCGTCTGCCGAATGTCGGCGATCCAACCGGCGAAAAGAGTCTATCAAGATGTGTACCACATCGCCCGCTACTTCTAGACCCGCCGAGAGAGAAGAAGGCAAGACAAGGTAACAACCGACCGGTCCTGCAGGCTAAATCGCGACCTTGAATTGGCACGTCAACCCGCACCTCCGCTGTTCTCGTCGGCTACTTTAGCTCACTGGGCCACGTGCACACGCAACATTAATATGTCGGCTCACCCCCGTCGATTGCGTCAAGAGAGTGAAGGCTATTTCTGTTCCTTTCATACAGACAGTGAACGCTACTCTCTTCTCTTGTCACCAGACAGTGAACGCTACTCTTGTATCTACTCTTCAGACAGTGAGCGCTACTCTGGTCTCTTGTCACCAGACAGTGAGCGCTACTCTCTTCTCTTGTCACCAGACAGTGAACGCTACTCTTGTATCTACTCTTCAGACAGTGAACGCTACTCTCTTCTCTTGTCACCAGACAGTGAGCGCTACTCTGGTCTCTTGTCACCAGACAGTGAGCGCTACTCTCTTCTCTTGTCACCAGACAGTGAGCGCTACTCTCTTCTCTTGTCACCAGACAGTGAGCGTTACTCTCTTCTCTTGTCACCAGACAGTGAGCGCTACTCTCTTCTCTTGTCGCCAGACAGTGAACGCTACTCTCGTATCTACTCTTCAGACAGTGAGCGCTACTCTTGTATTTACTCTTCAGACAGTGAACGCTACTCTCTTCTCTTGTAACCAGACAGTGAACGCTATTCTCGTCTCTTGTCACCAGACAGTTAGCGCAACTCTTGTATTTACTCTCCAGACAGTGAACTCTACTCTCGTATCTATTCTCCAGACAGTGAGCTCTACTCTCATATCCACTCTTCAGACAGTGAGCGCTACTCTCGTCTCTTGTAACCAGACAGTGAACGATACTCTCATATCCACTCTTCAGACAGTGAACGCTACTCTCGTATCTACTCTTCAGACAGTGAGCGCTACTCTCGTCTCTTGTCACCAGACAGTGAGCTCTACTCTCATATCCACTCTTCAGACAGTGAGCGCTACTCTCGTATCTACTCTTCAGACAGTGAGCGCTACTCTCGTCTCTTGTAGCCAGACAGTGAACGCTACTCTCCTATCAACTCTTCAGACGGTGAACAATACACTTGTCTCTTGCCTCTAGACAGTGTTCTATGTACTAAAGGAAACATGGCTGCTTATAGCTTTGTACAAACATAGCTGAACCCTTACTTAGTTACCCAGACCCGCCAGGTACTCAAACTGGGCTCGGTACCAGGGGCAGAGCACGGGCCCTCCTCACTTTGTTTTACTCGACTAAAGTAGCGGCGAAACCTTTTTTTGGGGAGTTGGGGGGGCTAAATTAACTTAGCAAACAAAAAAAGTTTTTAAGGATATTTGACCCCAAAACTAAAGGAAGGGGTGTGGGGGCCCTATGCGAATATTTAAAAATAGGAATCTCCCAGAAGATATTTGAGGTGGTCCTCATCTGAATTATTTTTTTAGAACTATACTTCTCTATAAGCTATTTGGAGTGGGCTATCTTCAGAATTTTTAAAAAATGTAAATGTCCTTAAGCTATTTACAGTGGTCTTTGTCTGGAATCTTTTGGAATAATTATATGTATATTATATAATCTATTTGAAGCGGTCTTTTCTCAGCAAATTTATATTTAGAGTGGTCTTACCTGTTTTTTTTAATCAACTTTCTCTCATTTCTATTTGGAGCTGTCCTTCCCTGCCAAAGTTTTGAAACTTTAATGCTTCTAGAAGCTATTTGTACTTTGATACAAGGCCATTTTTCAGCTCAATATTCGATAGTATTAAAGGTGAGTGAAATAAATATAGAGATGGGCCAAGTTTATTCCAATCGGGAGGAGGGGGACACAAATTATTTCTCAAGGGGAGAAAGCCCCCCTCCTACCAGTTATTCTATTACTGATCGATTTAAATGTGTACTATTTTTTTTAATCGTTGGTCATATTTACAAAACAATGTAGGCAAATCAATTCATAGCTTAACACTGAAAATATTATGACCATGATAAAATAGTTAAATTTAAATTGAACTTGGTTCACTACCCGACTTTCTTCACGTGCCAAATTTAATTTAGGTACAAAATAATAGCAAAATAATACTTCCGAACATTTATAAATGAATGACATGACTGTACCGAACTAATAACAGGCCTACCATTGTGACAAATGCCTGTAAGTTCCTCCGGGGGAAACCCCAGCTTGTGGGCTGGACATGCATTATTCTTTAATATGGATGGAAATTTTTATTACTTATCATTCATGTTTTATTTTACTTCATGGCGGGCCTGCCCTTTTACATCCCTTCCAACCCGCCATCCACCAAACTCTGGAAGATAATTCTAGTTTATACTTTTATGATGAACTAACTTATTAATTCGGGTTTATAATCTTGTTTCCAATTTTACTATATCTGAATGGAAGCAAGAATTAGAAATAACTTTAACATGTAAATGATACCCACTTTGGTGGCCACGTGGTCTAGCGCGCTACTCTCGTGTTGGACTAGACCGCCGACGGGGAAGGATTCCGGTTGAGTGCACTGAAGGGGTTTTTCCAATCTCCTTCCACGCAAATGCGGGTGCACTTCATCTCAGTTAAACCTTCCTAATCCCTGAACCACTAGATTAATTAGTAGGGCCTACATAGGCATACAACCCAAACAGGTAGTAAGACGTAGTTCTAAAAAATGTAGATTTTGTAAATACTGTAGTTATAGAGAAAATACTATCTATGGTAAATTTGCCTATAAAGTATATTTGATTACCTAATTCGACAGTACTTTATTAATTACTATTTGTTTTTATTATTCGCACGTGGTAGTACTAATTTTTTAAGATATCTAATCTGTGGGAGCACAAAAATTCTTCTGGAGTGTGACCAAATTTAAGGAAAACTATTGCCAAATGCAGCCGGTTGAAATCGAAGTCTATGGCTTCTCTGATCGGAGCCAATCGTTACAAACCACTCACTTGACCTTGTCATGACAATCCTAAAGCGACAGTTAAGTTTAAAATGGTAAGGGAGTTGTGACTCCCAACCTTTGCCTACTAAAAGTACAATAAATTGTAAAATGGTAAGAGGGCTGTGACCCCCAACCTTTGCCTTCTCAAGATACAATGAATTGCAAAATGGTAAGGGGGCTGTGACCCCCAACCTTTGCCTACTAAAAGTACAATAAATTGTAAAATGGTAAGAGGGCTGTGACCCCCAACCTTTGCCTACTCAAAGTACAATAGATTGTAAAATGGTAAGGGGGCTGTGACCCCCAACCTCTGCCTAGTCAAGATACAATAAATGGCCCTAATAAAAAAGTTGTTCTCTGCTAACAAGTGTGACGAAGTGAAGATAGAGAAATAGTTAAAACATGTTCAGGTGAGAAATGCATTGTTTGAAAGCGGTGGCGTGTGACCACAGTCATTTACTTTCATTATTGAAAATAGCAGCTGCCCAACCAATAGGAAGTAGCCAAAACAGATTTTGGAAATTGCCCGACAAGTTTTAAAAGTAGTTAGGATGTTATCATTTTTTTTTTAATGTATTGTGTTTAAGTAAATTTTGATTCTAATTTCTAAGCATATTTATCTTTGCCAACCTATTATCTTAAAATATAATTTACATTTTAAATCTAATTTTTTACTGATAAACTCTCCCAAATCCCCACAAGCGGCCAAGTTATTATTTTCCTAGAGGAGTGGGGGCAGAAGGGGGCATATTAATATAAAAGACAGGGGACATGAATTTGTGAAATTATAATATATTAACATTGAGGTTTCAATAAAATTTTGGTCTGCCATCAGTTTGGTTGATTTAGTTGTGTACACCATGTGTGTGTTTTTTTCCTTAGGCCTATATAAAAACATTCTTATAAGCTGTACATGCCATTTTTATTGGGGCCTAGTTCTTGAAATATTTTTTTCCCTTAGGCCTATATAAAAACATTTTTAGAAGCTGTACATGCCATTTTTATTGGGGCCTAGTTCTTGAAATATTTTTTTTAAATCGGGAAAATAGAATACGCGAAAGTGACAGAAATAAATGTACCCGCAAATGTAAGTTAGTAATAGGCCAAATATATTAAAAAGTAAACAAAACCATTTTATTTCAAGAAAATATCGAGAGTTGACCCAATATTTAATCACGGTGATGTGTATTATATCAAAGACTGGGAAAAGATTTGTCCACACGTCGATGTATACAGTATTGAGATTGTATTGAATCAATGTGCGTTGTTAGTTTTTAAAAATCCGTTTCAAATGAACTTTTAATCGAATCAAATGTGAGAATGAAGCTCATCTGATGAAGCGCACCCATAAATTTATATATTCAAGACAAATGATTGTATCTGGAATCATGCATTATTCAGTTTAGGTTACAAAGTCTGTTGGCCAAGAGAGAAGGCCAAATGACTTTAGGCCAACTGGTTTATGGTAAATTTAACATAATTTGTTTTTTACTCGAAATTTTATTTTAGGCTAAATGATTTTTAGTTTCAATTTTTGGGCCAAAAGGTTATAGGCCAACTGATTTCTGGTGAACTTAGCAACATTTAAAAAATTTACTCGAAATTAATTTTAGGCCAAATGACTTTTGGATCTTATTTTTGGGCCAAATAACAATGGACCAAATAATTTTTGGTGAACTTAACAACATAATATTTTTTTTACTAACGATTCATTTTAGGCCAAATAACTTGGTTTCAATTGATGGTCCAAATAATGTATAACCAACTGCCACGTCCCCTCGATTAAGATTGCGGCGTCGGAGTTTTGGCAATGCAGAGTTTTAAGGCAATTGGCCCTTTTCATTTGGCGTGGAAATGCAGAGCCATGGTAACAAACAGTTATCTTCAAGGATTTTTATTGTTTTGCAATTTTATTTTCGGAAACGGTTTGTTCAAGAATAGAAGCATGTTGATTAAGTTATAATTTTTGGATACACACCTCCTATATAATTTTAACAGTGATCAAATATCGATAAAAATTATATTTTTCAATATAAAACAGCCGGCTTCATAACAAAAAATAAGAAAATGTAACAATTAAACATCGATACATTATCTTAGAGGGGGTGTTGAAAATATTAACATAAACATTTCACTCGTTCTCTAGAAAACTGATATTTCTAAACGTATGATTTTTCCGTAAGATTTGTCCGGTAGCTAGCGCCATCTACGGTTTCCGTGAACCAGATGTTCTTGTTGGCGCGGAAGGATACTTTGGTCGGCTGTGAAGCCACGTGACGCCTTTCACCCTCTCACCCACCATCCCATAAAATAGGTTTTAGACTTTCACTCGACAGGGCCAAGGGCCCTAAGTGTGATATGAGGGGCACAGATTAATGTGACTCGTGTATGGATATGTGAGATGTGCACAGAGAATTCGACGGAATTATGTAAACAGGAAGGAAAGGGAGTGATAGATAAATACTTCTACTGTTTTATCACCGGTTGGCCGCCACCACTTCCACTAGAGACATATCCTTTGTGAAAGGCTGCAAAGAGCTAGAGCTGAACATTTTACCCCCAGTGGCGTCTTGCGGTCTAGTAAGTAGGTGAAAGGGCTGGGTTTCAGGAGGGGGCATCTAGAGCCTATTAAACCAGAAATAGTGTGTTAAGGGACGAGTGGGAGGTGGCGGGTGATGATGGGTAAAATTTCCCAAAGAAACTAAATTCAAACAAATATTGGCAATTAGAGATACATATTTGAGAAATTAAACTTCGGTTATGTCGATTGCATTGTTACATTTAAATATCTATAATCTGCTTCGGTGGCCGCATGATCTAAAGCGTCACTTTCGCTATGTATTGGACTGTCGATATCGGGAAGATCGGGGCTCGAATCCCAGTCGGGTGTACTGAAGGTAGTTTTTCCTAAATGGTTTTCTATTCTACCTCCCGCAAATGCGGGTACACTTGATCTAAATTAAATCTTATTCATTCCTAGCATTATAGTAGGGCCTAATTAGTAAATATGTGCAAAAATATAGTGTCTCAAATATTAGTCTCCAAGCCAATACGGCTGAAACTCTACATATCTGTTTCAAAAAATGTTTTGATTAAATGATGCAGACTAATGAATATGTAATTAAAATACTACATTAATTTTAAGCCCGCCACACATTGCACACTGGGCAGGCGCAGCAGAGAAACACATGAGGCCGAGTATATATAATATGTGTTAGTAGTGTTTTTATGGTTTACCGCACAATGGACAGAACGCAGGCGCAATATAGGAATAACTGTCGTGCCTTTGGTAGGAGTACAATTTTCATGTGTCCTCTGCAACGGCATCACGCACTTTTAAGCACTGCTAGTTTTTCTTCACTTTCAATAAATTTCTGAGCGTTGCATTCTTGGTTTTTGATGTCATTTTCAATCAGTTGATGAACTTCATCAAACTGAATTCTATTCAGTCGGCATGATTTCCTAAAACATATGTCTGGAACATCCGATGATAACATTATCTCAACGCGGGTTTCTCTTTTTCCTATGTACTTACATTTCCAAATCCTCTTCGTTCTTTTTTATTTACTAACAGAGCAGAGTTACACTAAGTTATTACATTCTGAGTCTGACACGGAATATAAATCTAACAGAAAGTTCCTATAATTCACATGCCATTTCACTTGCGCCATTGAAAAGTGTCTGAGGGTTGGTTTCAATATGCGGTTCCTCGTCGGAACCACTTGTCGTGCTATGCCTGCCCTGCGTGCAATGTGCATCGCGCTCAGAATCGTATGTCACCGCAAAACTCCAGCATTCTTTTTCTGCCCATAGTACGTTCAAACACATTCCTTCCCAACTCGGCATCTGTTTAACCAAATCGTACCACAGGTGCAACAGGAAGGCCTTGTCTAAAAGAGTAGCTTTGTGAATTCACCATGCGGTAACACTGGGGTAAGCCATGTGCGTCAGGTGGCAATAAGGTGCGAAAGTACTCCACGAATCACTCGCTAATTTAATCACAGAAATGTCGTGACGCTATCTGCTATTTAGCGAAATCAAAGCAACTGCTTATGAGTCACCCATAAACCATGTTACGCAGCAAAGACGGGAGTAGAAGTGAGCTCTAATGTCTACATGGTGTTACATGGGTAGGATGGTGGGTATATCACAATGTTACGTAACTTAAATTCTAATGGTGGAAAAATAATATTATTTTTGTTTTCCTCGTTAGAAGGTAAACATACTTATAGATAACTTCCTATTATTAGTTGTATTAAATCCGAGTCCCTCTTTTAGTGTCACAAAAGCTTTCTTATGAGATAGTGGCATTTACTCTTGATGTGAAAAGTTACGTAACACAGGTTGAAGGGGTCAGGGGCCATACAAAATGTCTACTTTGTGTTACATGAGGGAGAAAAGGAGTTTAAAAAAAGTAATAAACAAGCGTTACCAGGTTAATGGATGACACCTTAGTTCGTGTAGAGTCCATTTCTTAGGTAGGCCTACCTAACACCTTGTTTGGCAGCAAAAAAAGTGACTAGATGTATAGGCCTACCAATGGATTGCCAAAGTGGGAGTTATTAAATGTGGTATCTAATAGATTCGCTATGTATTTACCAGACCTTGAAAAGTTGTTGCCACTGGAGAAATGTAATCAATTTTGTTTAGTTGGATAATTAATTAAACTAGAAGAGCTTAAATTTGATTTGGAATAAATAGATCATTAAATGTTACCGTTATGAGTTGTATTGAGTTATTTCCCTCCTCAATGGCTCATGAAAACCGCTATTCCAAATAATGATTTTAATAGGGTAGAGAGCACTTGGGATGAGTTATGTAAACAAGGGGGCGGTGGGTCGGAAAAGTTTGGTACCAGTGATCTAAACCTAGATTGTTTTACGAATGAACATAATTTTTGCGGCTAACAATGATAACATGGCACACTATATTATTAGTGTTATTTTATAGATAGTCCTATAGATAATATTTATCAAAAGTGACAACTACATCACATGATTTGATGTATGAATTCGAGAGAAAAAATTAGTGGCTTTTTTAAGCAGTCAAATATGTAAGAATATTGGGGTATACTTTCAAGTATTCATCCGTAAAGTCATGTCATATCAAAACCTGTAAAAACAACTAAAATACAGTAGTATATTATAAATGTTGAATGCAAAGAAAAAATCTCTATTTTATATAAGACGCTCTCCTTGAAATTGGACTTTAGGCTCTGTTCGCAACGCCACCCCACTCTCGGTGAAACAATCGATTACTCAGGAAGTATTTCTGATTTCGCTTATCTGGCATGATTCATGGCACAACAATTTCGTCGACATCTGTTCGGTTACTTTTCAGTTAGTGTAGGAACTAATGTTTCACGTTTCAACCCAGCTCATAGCCTAGCTTTGGTTACGGATACGGCCATCTCTGGATATATATTTCAATTAAATTAAACATAGTTGAAAATTAACATTTTGACACGAGACTATAACCTATGACCTTTGGCTTGGCACGCCAATGGTCTACTACTGAGCTATCCAGGAATCGTCTTCACCAAGTTTTTCTTATTTTTATATATATTGTCCGTCACAGCCGGGCTATCCGCACTTTAATAATTACACTAATGGGGTAAGAAGGAATGAGGATAATAATTTAGAGTAAATATACCCACATTTGCGTGGAGGAAAGGGTGGAGAGCCAACAAGCTAAAAAATCCCTCATACCTATCCAGGATTCGAACCCTGACCTCGTCAGTGTCAAACCAGGTCATACGAGGCTAGATCCTTAGCCTATGTGACCACAGATGCGAGTCCCGAGGGGGAAGGCAAGGGCGTAAAATTGATGGGGTCTGGAGCCCCCTGGAATTTGATGTGTGTCCCCCTTAAGGGGTAGGTACAGGTACATACCTATGTAGACACACACAAACTTTTATTGACTAAACTGTAAAGATGTAGCAACATTTTCTAACGGAACCCCCCTAAATAAATTATCTTTCTACGACCTTGAGAGAAGGGGGAGGGAGGGATGACTTGATCTAATGGGTTAGGTTAGGGATTAGGTGTAACGTATAAAGGAAATGCAGCCGCATTATTGTGGAGAGTGCATGGTGCGAGATGGTGTGTTGAGACGAACTCGGAACGCGCAAAACAGTTTTCATCAATTGAAACTTAATTATTCTGGTCTTCGTGTGTTTGATAAGTTACCTTCAGGCAGGATACTTTCAAGTGGTAAATAACCGAGATACTCGGGCGGGTTGCCAGCGCAATACAAAAAGGCAACCTCTGTGCTACGGGCTTAGTCAAGGCCGGCTTTATCGACGGTGTAGCTAGTGCATTCGCACGGGGCGACACGTTTTGAGGGGGCGACAAAAATGTAGGAAATTGATATTTAATAAGTTATGAAAATAATTTATTTAAAAAAAAAGTGTTTTTTCGTTTTTCCCTCCCTCTCAAAGCCTTTCTCCAAATCACCTGTTATGTGTATTTTACAACCATACAAGCAAAGAAGATACAAAGTTAATTGCCTGCATTATCTTATAGTTTTGACAACTGTTCGTTGGAGACATTTATGGATTTATAAAATATCGATAGTAATTAAATAAAGATATACACATTCAACATGTATTCCTTAAAATGAACAAAAAAAACTAAAAATGATTAAAAATCCTTTAAAATATACCTCTAAAAAGACACAAACCAAGAAAATATTACCTACAATTCTCAAATTAAAAAAAAACCTATAAACTTTATATTTCTACAGTCAGGTGATTATGGACAAAATTTATGAGGGCATTGTATGTGATAAATCAATAAAAAGATTACATGTCATCAAAATCTGGGTCCTGGTGATTTTATCTATTGTTTTGCTTATTTTACAGAACTAAAGTGATCCAGTGGTTATTAAATGATACATTTTATGGTTTGGTTTTGATTATTAGGCTTTAAAACAAATTTTCACCTGCAAATAGATGTCCGATAAGAGAGCCACAAGAGACCTTTAAAGAAAGGTCCGCACCGACTTTAAAGTTGCTCCACCATTTTAAATTTTTTCGGAATTAGGCCTAAACATTAAATTTTGAAACTTTTTGGAATTTTCTCGTCGGTTACAGACTAGAAGCTATAAGTTTGCCAATCTTCAAGTTTTTAGCTCATCTGGAAGTGGGTAAACATAAATGTCAGTGAATGAGTCAGCCATGTGGCTTTATAGTCGTATAATAATTAGATACATTCTCACTTTGTGAATTCCGTCTACCCTGAAATATAGCACGAAGTCTTATCTTGATGGACTATCAGGTCCACCCAGAGGAATCAAGGGCCCCCTTTCACACAAAATAGTAACTAATACAATGTAACTTATCTAATTTTATTTCGATAGGCCTAATATAAAGTTGTGTAGGTCTAAATTTTTTTTTAGTGTTTCCTTAAGCTATCAAGCTATGAACATTATAAAAACGTTTCCCTTGATAAAGGTTGGTCCAAACGGGTCACTTTTCGGGAGGGGGAGATGTGACAAACGTCGCAAGGTCATAAATTCATATATATATAATATAATATATATAGGCATATATATATATATTGTTACGTCATTGAAGGAAAAGTGTTGCGGAATGCAAAACATGTTGGTTCTGTATCCGTATTCATCCGCCTTTCAAATTATGTTTAGTATCTTTGAAAAATGTAGCCACTATCGGATCGAGTGAATGATTCGATGTTCTTAGGTTTTTCTATTCTTGCACAGTATGAAAGTGAGTGGCGACCAGCTTCGCTACTAACATCGCCCACAGGTGTAATGTGTGCTCAAGGACGTTTGGATCAAATCTCGACAAGGCCATTTTGGCCAAGAACAGATTTTCCATCGCTTTCCTTTTTGCCATCGTTCATGAGTCAATAAGTTGCAAAAGATAATGTTTTGTTTAAAGAACTGCATCCTGTCTCCTTTAGTGGCTTCGGAACGGGTGGGGCCAAGGGGGTTTAGATTTACCCCCTTTTGAAAAAATCCCCCATGGAATTAATTTGACCCCCTTCCTGCCCCCTCTAGATTTAGGCCTATTTTATTCCAACATGATGTTATCTAATATGATAAGATTAATTTTAAAAACTCCAAATTACTTCTATATGCAACTAATTTTTTAAACGATTTCCAGAAAAGGATTACTCCGAATAGCTTCCAGAGGCATCTAGTGTTCAAAAATTTGGAAGGAATTAATCCAAATAGTTTCTAGAGGCATCTAATTTTCAAAAAATATATTTTGGAAGAAGACTACAAATAGTTTCAAGGAGCAGCAAATTTTCAAATAATTCTCAGAGGAAAGAACCTTTGGGTTGGGGGGGGG
>CABFWB010002352.1:0-69451 GCA_902151455.1 Timema bartmani
CATACATACATACATACATACATACATACATACATACATACATACATACATACATACATACATACATACATACATACCAGCCCACTTACCTACCTGCCTACCTACCTATTACCCCGTTCCCTTATGGGGTAGGCAAGAAACTGAATATAGCTCCAAAACAACAGCTCCATTCTTTATCCATCCTCACTAACTTTCTTCACAGATACTCTCTTCTCTTCAACAACATCCATACACCGAGTCATACATGCTCGTTTATTATTAAAACTCTTTATATTTATCTTTTTCACACATTCGTCTACAAAATTTAGCCACGTCTTACATGGCCCACCACTTTCTTCCTTTAGACCAGCACACTCTACCTTCATATATTTGTTTCGTCACTCGATCCACACTCATCATCTCAACATGCCCAAACCAGCGTAACACACTACTTTCACATCGACCTATTAGATTTCCTTTTAAACCGCACTCCTTCAGCACCCATTCAACACTGACTCTGTCCATACAAGTTTTTACACATACATTTCTTAAATATCTCATTCCAACCGCATTCACCTTACTCTTGTGTCTTTCCTGACAAACTCACGCTTCATATCCATAAAATAAAGTCAGCGCTAACACACTTTTATATCTTGGCCTCTTTTAATACTACTTCATTCTTTACAATAGTCCACATACAACTAACTACTCTCCAAAATGCATTTACCCGTCTGCCGATTTCACCATTCATCCTTCCATTTTTACAAAACTTTCTGCCAAGATACACAAAATCATTTAATTGTCCAAACACTTTTTCATTTATATTAAATTGACACTCATTTCCTGACCCGTCATTTAGAGAAAACTATCAACTTAGTTTTGGAAACATTTATACAAAGATCCATTAATTTTTTTTATAGGTATTAATAATATACTTAGGTATCAAAAGTGAAAGTTGCAAATCACATGACCTGACATGCATACGTGAAGGCAGATCTAGAAACATTTCTATCTGTCAGATAAGGACTTTCCAATGAAAATTGGACTGACTCTTATCTAAAGAGAATCAGAAGGGCAAACATTTATTATTTACTCACGTAAAGAAAAAGGAGCAAATTAAATAGTGCGTGGACATTGTGGGAATTGTGTCAATTGAAGTTTGTTCAAATAAAACTTGAGTTTAGCTACATCGTAATTAATGATAAACCTAACAATTTCAGAAACTTAATGAAAGCCCAAACCGCTAACACCTCGCTGAGATGTTTCACGAGGGATTATGAATTATGATAATTATTAGAGTAGAATAGTGATATTGTTGGTACAAATACTACTGGCTGTAAGTATGGATCAACGGTCGAGAGATGGATTTAAAAAAAATGAAGTCTAAATTATAACAATATAAAATATGCATAAATAAAAACGTAGGTTCTACAAAATGACTGGAAACATTTAAATAAAAGTAAAACAAAAAATAAGTTCTTATTTGTGTGCCCAACACAGGATCAGGGTGAGATGTGACACATGCTGTAATGGAGTATGATGTATTATGTACTATTTTATGATATTAATGAACATTTAATTTAAATTATATAATGTTTAATAATTATATGAACACAATTTCCCAGAGTTGGTGTTGTCAATCGGCCAACAAGAACTGTCGTTTCTGTACGGAAACTGCGAGACGTACAACAACGTCACGTTGTTTTTGGGACCTGTATGCGGTTCTGATGGCAAGACCTACCCTAACATGGTCTACGTTCGCTGTCTCAACTACCTCAAGCCCAACATTCGTCAGTATACAACCTTTCATAAGAACACTCAAATTATTTGTAGATCTATATTACTGGTATTTTTGCTACTGCCATAATATATTAAGTCTTTGTTAGCTTACTGAGACTCAATTGGAATATGCACCCTTCGTTTACGCTGTAAGAAGTAAAGTTTATATTGCATTATTCCACCATGGTATAGTTTATAAAATGGGGTCATAGTGTAAGACGTCAAGGTAGGATGGAGTGTCCCTTTAAACTAGTATTCACTACATTTCATACGACTGAGCTAAACCTAGTGCACAGACAAGTAAGAAACAGACTTTAAACCTTACGGGGGTTTCGCTGCGCTCCTTTTACCAACTTGAGTATTTTAACACTGGGTTTCGCTAGTGTCAATGCTGGGTGATGATAGGACAAACCGCAGCTATCCTAGTGTTGAAGTACTCAAGCTGCCAAAAGGAGCGCAACCATTTTAACCTGGAGGTTGTGTGTCTGGGTATATTATTTGTCTGTGACCTAGGGTTAAAGTTGTCCTCAAATAAATATTAGATACCAGAATATTATTACTGTCCTCCATTATTGATCAAACACATAATATAAATACATTATTTTACTCATATATATATATATATATATATATATATATTAGTCTATATAGTATTTAAGGGTGCCTTAAATATTTTATTATATATATATATTGATCGACCTGTTGCTCATTGCAAATAGCTTATAATTTAAACACGCAAAAANTATATATATATATTCATTCAAAATATATGTAGGATTGTCTCAAAACATACTTTAAATTTTTAGTTTATTCATACAAATACTACTATATGAAAATGTTTTTATTTTTGTTGGTGGCTACCAAAACCATCCAACACCTTAGCTCAGTTGGTAGTCTGTTTGTCTGCTGAGCTAGAGTCCCAGGTTCGATTCCTGGCATGGCCGATAAATTTATCATTGGTGAAATGTGGGTTTCCCCTTTCGCAGTGATGAATTGATGGCCTGGGGGCTGGATGTTGTGTTCGTTATAGATATAAGTTAGTTTATAAGTCGTGTGCTGATATAATCAGTCGGTTCAGAAAGTGCACGCTAAATACATCAAATAAATGAAACAATGAAAAAAAAATGCCCAAACAAAGATGAAAACCGTGACCGTGTGAATACTCTTAGTATATTTTCCAGTAGCTACTTCTTTGGTTGTTTTGTGAAAGCTACCATCATTATTTTAGCACACGTTTCTCTAATGAATTTGATACAATAGCAACACCCGTATTTGTTGGCCATAAGTAAACTGTTGTTACCGGAATATTCCCCTCCATACATCCTTTTGGAATGAAATGATCAAACAATGATTAGAATTAATAAATCAGAGTGGATTAGTGATGTTGTATGGAACATCACTAAAACAAATTAGTTTAGTTAATTTGGGGGATCCCTTTTTAATCTAAAATGTTATGTTTTGCTTTTAATGATTTAATTAAATAGTCTGGCAACCAGAGTTTATATCTAAATTATCTAAGTTTTTAATTTATGGCGTATCTATAATTTCATATTTTATTTTGTTAACATTTGTTTGAGTAGAATATGTTGATTGTTGGATAGAGATGTATCAATTTATTAATATCACAATTTCAAACTCATAGTGCTGGAATGTTTTTCAGGGTTGGAGATCCACCACAGTGGTCCCTGCCACCTCAAAGACGCAATTTGCCCCTACTCGCCTTTGTACCACCCTGTATGTGGCACCGACCATCACACGTACGCCAACTTGGAGGCTCTTACTTGTAGGAACGTTCTGACCCTGAACGGTAAGCTTCATAATTATAAATATTCCGATTTAGAAAGGAAGGCACTTTTCTTGAGAGCCATGAAATTTACATCGAACGTTTTCCAACCTGAGAGAGAGTCAGTTAAGGTAATAGAATTCCAATTAACACTTCCATATGCTAGTTTAGATTTAAGCAACAATGGTACAGTGTTAAAATACAATCGACTCTATCGAAAGAGGAGGTAATAAATTTAATTGGAACCCTGTGGTATATCAATAATAATACCAATAAAGTGAAACGGTCAAAATAAAGTTTGTACTTTATTAAAACTCCTTATTACCAGAATCTTACAGTAATATCAATAAAAGTAAACAACAACGCTAATTAGACGCTTTAAATTAAGTATTCATCAGTCTATTTATACTAACGAGTATTTTTATGCTCAAGTAATTTATAACTCTCTTTAATTGAAGACATATGATTCCACAGTTATCCGGATATATTCAGGCATTAGTGATGAAACGGTATCATTTTTAACCATGAGGTAAAAATCATTATCTAGTTTGTTAGAACACTAACTTAATGTATTTTGATTTATTTTTTCGAAAGATTAAAGAAAGCTTAATAAAATTAAAATTATGAAAGTTTGTTGAAACAATTCATTTTAAGATCCATAAGTAGGTAATTCAATTGTATTTAAAAAAATGTTTTGAGAAAACTATAATACTTAAGTTAAACTTATATTTATTACATGACTAGAAGAAGTACCCCGGGCAATACTTATTTATGCCTCAAGTAAATGGATAAAAACTCTTTTTTTATTGATTTCGACCCAGTTTTTAATACATTAAAAACATTTAATTAAAAATTAAAAATTCTGACCTTAAGTTGCACATGTTTGAATAAAGGGGCTACTAGTTTAAAAATATTTTAGCCCTCTGCGTGTGGTAGTTATTGTGCAATGCTCATAATATAAAAACAACAATTAATTTTATTAAACTAGAATATGTTTCTGGTTCGTGGGATCTTAGATAACAAGTGCGTTTTAAGATCGTAGCTTCCCTTTGGAAACTCATTATAACAGCAATAATAAATATCTCACAGTAAGGATAGTACAAAATGAGACACCTATAAGCAGTATTTTCATTGTACTTATAGTCACCAGAGACACATTTCATTACCAAATAAATATAATGTTACCACAGATGTTGATTTAAAAAAAGATTATAATATATCAAAAGTTTTCTTAAAATACAAAATAAATAGCTCAAAAGTTAACCCTAGGTCATTTGATAGGACAAACCACTCGAAAGGGTTATTGGAAACAACCCATATCCTCTTATGCGCTATTTTATTATAATACACTGACGTGTGTTTCAGAAGATGAGCTTTAGTCTTAATCTTTACTGGATTAATATATTACTTTGAGAAATAATTATTTCATTTGTTCCTTCCCATTTCGGCCACTTGGTCCACTTAGCTTCTGTATGTCAAACACTTGTATAGATAGATAGATACCTACCACGCTTTCTCTCGTGTCAGACAGTTTGTTGTGTAGTATTTATGATTTTTTAAAACAAGTTGTAGGCCTTATTCTATCTTTGTTTGTAACAAAAAACACATCTTATTCATCATACCATTAATAAATGTGCTATCTATAAGACTTATTGCATGTCAAAACTTTACATCCCTAACAGTGAAATATTCCCAAAACCACGTACTATCCGGAACTTAGATTATCATGATTGGACCTAAACTCATAATTTAGGATTAACGAGTTTTTATCTTATATTATTTATTGATTAATGTGAAAAATCAAGAATTATTGATTAAGTCAAATGATCATAGTATTTACCTTGAAACAATTTAAAAATCACCATATAGAAATTATTTAAAAACCATTCAATCATTCACTGTTTCCCCAGTAAATCAGCCTATCAGCCATGAGGCAAAATCTTCTACTGCCTCTATAATGCTTGGTTATATCCGCTTTGCTAATGGTAGTTTGTCTTTTAATTCGCATATTATAATTCGTTTAGAGTTAAATTTGAAAAAATGTTTGCTGTGCCTTCATTTGGCTACTTGTTTTTTTTTCTGTTTAATAGACAACGTGGGTTTCTATCAAGAAGGCGAGTGTGAATGTAAGGACCCGTGCTGGAGGGCAGGAATGGAAGAGTGGGGGCACAATCCTGTGTGTGCGTCAAATGGTTTCACATATTCCAACATCGGGCAAGTCATATGTCTGCAGAGCATGGATTCAGGTAACAACTTTACATAATACACAGTATGTGAGAATACCTTTCCCGGCAAAACTGGTAGGCTTTTCGCTTTCACTCATAGAAATTATCGTGTTCTGATTAAATGAGTCGGTTCAGAAAGTGCACGTTAAATTCTTCAAATAAATAAAATATACAGGTGTGCCATAAAATTTTAGAAGTTATGCTACTGTTTATAAAAAAACTATTAAAAGTAACTTTATTCAATATTATTGTTTAAAACAAAATAAGACTAAAATGTTAGAAAGCTCTAAGATATTTGTTTTTCGGAGAATTTAATGGCTTATACATACTATCAAAGTGTTAAGTAATTAATGAGAAATTTGATATCTCCGTTTCTCACACAAAAATTCAATTCTTGGTTAAATAGAGGATTACCACACTCTCATTTCCTGTTCAATGGAGATACGTATCTCTGCGCATGCGCATGCAAATGTCCCCTGTAGTGTTACGAGCTTGCGCAGTGTGACGCGAGGACTCGGGACAAGATTGGTGTGTGGTGAGCAAAAAAAGATGAGAAATACTAATCTTATGCCTCAAAACCTCGATATAGAAATTTTGATCTCTGGAACAAACTCCTTATGAACAATTTTCTCCATGTTGAAGAACCAGATCAGCATAGTTTTGACATGGGTCTTAGTCTAACTCAGTTTATTTGGTTGCGGTAATAAGGAGTCTTCCACTGGGATGCAGTAGTGAGGCGTCAGGGTAGGCAGGATAAGCTCAGCAATCCCAAAAGGTTTCGAAACAAGAGAAAAAACATCCATTTACATAAAAAAGATGTAAAAATTGAAATTTTAATGGTCTTTTTTTTTAAAGCGTAGGAACATGTTAGCTAGCGCGTGAAGCCGTGAGGCTGTTGCCCGACTCTGAATATCTAATTGACAGAAGCGCCAAGCTAGTTCATCAAGAGAAAGGGCTGATTGGTTGTTTGAGAACCGAGTCACTGTCGTGACGCTTAACCTCGTGAATGAATTTACATACCTGATGAAATGAAACCAGTGAAATGAGACTCTAAAAGAATTACAGGTGTATTATTATATATTGCACTTTGAGATGTAGTTTGGTGATTGTGAATGTTTGCGCTGGGTCTCGGGTATAGTTTATTGATTGTGACTTGAATTTTATTATTTTAGTGAGTTATTAAATTACGTATTATAATATATTATATCAATAATGTTTCAGGATTTAGTGTATGTACCGTAGAAAAGAATGGAAGAAACTGTATATATCAACAATGACTCTTTCTATTCATTTGAATTTTTGTTGAATAAGTATACTGGGGCTTTGTCTTTTGAACGCAATGTGCATTTAAAAAAGAAAACTAGTAGGACCAAAATTATATATTTCACAGAAGGTGTAGCAAAAAATAGATGAATAAATAAATAATAATAATAATTATTATTACTACTACTTGTAGTAGTTTGCCAGTACTGTATTATATAACTTCATGAAAATCTCAATTTCGTCATCGTTAAGTGTGTCCCTCTACGAGTGTCATAACCCAGCATACCCAAACATTATCATCATGCCTCGCCACCGCTGGGATACCTGCTGCTTAGTTTCTAGTAGTAGCCGTAAATACAACTTTCATCAGCAATAATTACCTTGGAGAGGATGTTTAGGCCATTTCTGACCTGTTCCTGAAGGTCCATACTCATAGTGAGCCATTTTTTCCTCGGGTCCTGGTTAAGCAAGACGAGCACACATTTGATAGCGATCCGTTTCATGAGAATGCGTTTGTAAGAACCGAGGGACAGCTCAACTATACTGCAGATATAATTACTCCTTCATCAACGCTCTTCGTGAATGATCTTATGAACATTTTCAACATTTTAATGATTATGCTAGTTGAGGATCAACCAGAACGTTTGATATCTTCAATAGAAATTTGGCTACGTTTGACTTGAGAGAACCACTTGAAAGTTTAGGTTCTGCCTATGGTGTCATCAGTGAATGCTTGTTCAAGAATTTATTTGGTCTCTATACACAGGTTCCTCCAAGTCTGAAATTTTTATTACCTTGAAATATCGTAGAACACCACCAACACTGAAATACTAAAATACCAATGAACAAAACTCTTGCCTATACCAACGTAAAACGAAATACACTGATTTAAAATCAATCATTTTACCTAGCAGCTCAAGTCCATAATATGCCAAATCAGTGATTCATGAGGCTAGTTCAAGAAAATTTGGATTTCATCTCGCTCTGGTACAAACGATAGTTTAATTTTGTAAAACGTACCAAACAAATAATCATCACCAAACTTGCCCTACCAACACTATGCCTCGAGTTTGTCACATGATAGGTCTATTTATTAACCCTCCTTTAGTCCCAAAACAAGATAATATTTCTGTTTACTAGTATTGTAGCTAAATATTTTCATCTACATAGCATATTTGTCGGTACACTATAGTGGTATTTGCCGTGTAGAAAAGTTAAAAGACCTTTTGACATTCCACTACGGGCCATTTTATATAAATGTATAATATTTCTTAAGTTAATATCGGAGTTCAATAATTCCTCAAGTATACCAAATAACAAGCAGTTTTAAATAGAGGTAAGCTTGGTTACCCTTAAAATGGTGTTTGTTATATTAGGCTCTAAGAAACCATTACTGTAAGATTACTTTATGTGATTGTCAACGGTGGTATCTGCTCTTGGCAGGAGCTGAGGAACATTTTGGGGTATTTGTATAACATACTATATCTTATGTAACATCACTTTATGTCAAGAAACTGGCTGATGCTTTCTAAAGGGGATGAACTGCGAAAGAAGTGAAGGACATATTATATTTCCAATACTAAGATACCATTCTATAAACTATTCCTAATTGTTGACAGACGTAACTGTGTGCCATGATGGCGGGTGCTCTGTGGAAGAAGTGAAGAACATATTAGGGTCCCAGAACGAGGCCTGCCATATATCCAGGACTCATATAGAATGGAATCCAGTGTGTGGAGAAGACGACACCACTTATCCGAATCCTTTCGTGATGCTTTGTTATAATCCCCGTAAGTTTGACAACGCCATATTTCTTATTTTAATCTATCCCACACATTAGCTCTTTTGTATATTTTTATACAAAAATATATATCTTGAAACATTTCAAAATTTTGTAATCAAAGTATTTTGCAACATTTTTTTTTCAAAATTAATGTATACATTTTTGTTTAAACCTTGGTATTCAATTTCACTTAAAGCGGAGTCCAAGCCAACATTTACAATTTTTTTTAGTTCAAGGTTAAAATAAGACACAAATCATTTAATACATATCTCAATGATGACAGAGCTCTATTGCCAAGTAACGATCATAATAAAAATTAAAATATAACTAATAGCGTTGGGATTAATAAAATAGTCTTTATAATTTTTTTCCAAACCATCTTTATATAAATTTACACACACTTATGTCATTATTCACATTCAAATTTCCAACTATTGTATATATTTTAAATATAAAAATGATCCAAAATAGCTCTAGCTTTTATGGTGATCAAACACAATTTATTTTGTGTCTTTTTTCAGGTATAAATTGACTTCATATATTTGAACATTCCGTTTAATTTTGATATTTTATATATGGCACCTTTTCACGGGGGCACATCAAAGCACTGTCTCACAATGCTGGCCTAATCAACGAAAGAGTTAGAGAATGGTGAACAGAGGAAGGACTCAAGGCTTTCAATCTTGGAGGGAAAGTTTTGAAAGTCATTCTTTGATAAGTGGGCCCTGCTACTCGGGAAAAAGCGTTCACCTCAGAATCCCACCAGATAAGCAACATCCATAGATATCACACAGACAGAAATATTGTAAGTCTGTAAATAATGATGGGGCCCTTACTCAAAGTCTCAGTAATGTTCTAGCCCACCAAACCCCACACACTAATTTGAAGGCCAACATGTACACGTAAAATAGGAATTTATGAAACAAAACGCTGTGCACGAGAAGTTTCACTACTGATACGGAATAAATTCAATAACTTTAAGCCTATTTTAACTGATAGTCAAATACTGGTTTGAAAAAACCACAACACAAGATTTTTACACAGGATATACACTTGAGAAATCATGGAAAACAATAACATCATTCATAATTTCCTTTTGTTTAGACTCGAAATATGCTATGACTGATAACATTAAATCTTAGGCATCCCTTATACTTTTAAATACAAAGTTTTAATTCACGTAGCCCAATAATAATTAATATACCACTTATGTTTTTATTTGTATTGTGTAAAAAAAATTACACTTACGTGTTTTCGTATAGCTTTCATCAGAGAATAAACGGAATAATTTATAGCCAAGCTTTATCTACCCTAAAAGGTTCACATTTATGGTTTCCTATATGGTGTAGATTACAAGATAGGTCCATAGTATAGTCATTCAAGGTATAAGACACACGATGGATTTGTCAATGACAGTTTTCTAAGGGAAGTTTACAATAGTGCATGTTTAAAAAACAACAACTACACAGTTGAGTTATCCTTTCTAACTGTCCAAGAGAAGTGTGGCTTTTTTATTTATTTTGCTAAACCACTCAATTTACGTTTCATTGTCAGCTATCCAATTAAAGTGTATAATAATGAATGTTTGGTTGCTTGTTGTCAAACTACACTAAGAATTGTTCCTTGTCAGTTGTACAGGTAAAGTTCGCCGGGGAGTGCATCTCTCCGATCCATCGGAGCTGTCAGAAGGCGGCAAGTGATAACAGAAATGGAATAAATGACACAAATTCGTTCCTCGTGTGTGGTAGCGATGGAATGACCTATAATTCTATCCATGAACTTATCTGCGAAGGGCAGTATAATAAATGTGAGTAAATAACATAATAAAAAGGTGGTCTTGTAAACAATAAATGTAAACTAATTTCAGCAACTATTTAAGTATGCCTTCCACGATGACAGTTGACTTACAGGTACAAATGGAATCCGAAAACAGTATAATACATCTATTTAAAATGAATTTTTAACACTGATGAACAGCCTCTGAGCTTGGATGAACTTGAAAAAGATAGACGAAACACACGTCTAGAAAAATCCCCAAACAGATATATAAGCCCTTGACATATTCCGTAACTTCTGATATCAAATATAATTAATTTGGGTACACACAAACATATATTTTAACATTCGAATTTTCTTAAGACAAAGTAATTTGCATGAAATTGATAAAAGTGATGGTGTGGATAGTCTTACGTGCTCACCTGAGGGAAGTATATAATGAATCTGACCATTGGAATTGACTCTACCGGCAAAATTTTGCGAGGATGACTTATGTGGCGATGATGGTAGAGGTGGTATTTTGGCTATGAAGTCGTTAATATAAGGAACTTTTAGGGCTGTTGCCAACAATATTCTAAATTTTATGGGTCACACTTGACAGCTGGTAAAGTGCACGCATGTTGGGATAACTTATCTGGCTGAACCAGGGTGGATATTTTGGAATTAAGTAAGTAAGGGAGTCAGGAAAATAGAAATAATAGGTCTGATTAAGTGTGAGAAACAAATTGTGGAAGTAAACCTTAAAAATAAATAAGTAATAGGGAACGGAATAGTTGGTTAGTACGGGGCATAGACGTCGGAGCAAAATTAGAGGAGGTTTTCCATATTGTGAGGCAGCCCTTTCTTGGGTTAGGATTCTTTCGGTTGAATGGTTGGATTTGAAAATAGAGGTCCTGGCGCTTAAAACATATCCTTTGGCGGAGTGTCCTGCTTATGCTGGATGACAGAGAATTGAGCTGGGCTGTTTAGGATTTCCTCGTTGAGCCCTGCCTGACGGACATATTTAGCTTATTACAATATAATAGTGGTAGGCTGCTTGTTTTACTACTAGTAACCGAGAGTATTCCAATGTGTTGACAGCTAAGGGAACTTTTAAATGCTGGAGTCTAAAGGGGACTATAGGTTAAACCCTCAACTCGAAAGAAGTAGGGAGAGGAAGAATGTATTCTCAGCACAAAAGATGAGGAATCCTTAAAAAACAAAACACATTAGGAGGGATAGGAGATAGAACAAAGATAGCCAAACAGCCAAGTAATGCTGATTAGTCCAACATATTAATCACGTGGGGACCGTAAACATTACAGTATACATTTTGAGCCCTTTATCACCAATTGTGTACATTTGGACCAGAGTAGGAAACACCAAACACATGATTGATTGTTTCAGACCTGTACACATTGGGCCATGCACGCAGGACGATGACCCATGTTTAATCCGAGGCACCAATGGCAACCATCTTATAGATGAGGGCATACCAGTTTGTGGATCTGACGGTTTCACCTACGTTACACCCTCCGCGCTCTTTTGCGTGAAAAAGAATCACAATTCATGTAAGTACCAGGCGTGGTGGTTATGGTGGGAGTGGGGATACAACTTCCACCACGTGTTTTAGTGTAGTTGGGTGATTGCTGTGGCAGGCAAAAGAATTGGTAGAACTACTTGGTTAATTCGCTGGAAAACATTAAGATATCAAAAAGGCAATTAAGCCAATAATTTGAATCAATACCAGGAAAACAAGGGCAAAATAAACCTGCAAAATAAACAAAAAAAAATGGCTACTCAAACAAATACATTAAACATGAATATTTATTTATCGAAGCAGATTTTTTTAAAGATAATTCTTTTTTTCTTAATTTTCATATTTATTTATCAGTAAAATACAAAACAAACTATTGCTGGGCCGCCTTACCGCCAAACTTTAAAAATAAACTATTATATATTTACATTTTAGAGTGGAAGGAAGCCGTAATGTACAGACTACAGAGTGTCTACAATGAGACTCTAACATTTCAAGCAAATACAGTTTAGAGAAGTGAAGTTTCATGGCGGACACTCTGTATTTTGGTTAGCCTCCGAACAGACTCGGGAGTATAATATTTCGTGATAAATATAATATTGTATTTATTATTTTTTGTGTTCATAACAGGGTTTAATACTCTGCCGTGGTGCATTGATTTTCCTCCTCTGTGGGTTGGTTTTATTCCCAACTGTAACGTTAGAGTCGATTTATTCAAAATGTTCTGAACAAAATGCTATAGTAGTGCTTTTAGGTTACTTTTATTAAACTTTTTCTAGAAATTATTACCCTGATAGTATTGCACCTCATTATTGGTAAAATATAAATCCAATATATTAAGGACAACCTTTTCACCAGCTATCGTTCATATTATAATATTTTTGACACATATGTGAAAAAGAGTTTAAAAACAACTAAAAGTATAGTTACGATTGAACACAACTAAGAATAACTGATTTATAATAAATACAATCTCATGCATTTTACAAGTGAGATATTTGTTAATAAGCCTAACACATGTGTTGAACATATTAGGCCACACACAAGATACATCTGGAGCAAACTTAAATATGTAATCATTTCTTGTTCCAGGTTTAAAGATTGTCCACGACGGGATATGCTTACCAAATATAAAGAGGTTCCACCTACTAAACTAATAAGCATTTAAGAACTGTGAATGTAGGGAAAAAAAGTGCAACGCAATTTATTTAGTAGTGAAACTGAAAAAAAAAATTAAATTAAATTAAAGTTAAACTTTCTAAGGACACTCCAACAAACAACATTTTAAAATTAAACTTCATCTTTGTAATAATAGTCCACAGATGGCTGTTAAAAACTATTAGGATACACTGGCTATATAGGCTAGAGGAAACTGGGGCAAGATAACGTGTGGGGTTAGATGACTAATTTGTAATTTATTGGTATTGCCAGTACATAGCCCCACGTAGAGGTGTTCCAGGAGGGAGTGTTCTAACTTTTCCCTCCACCCCATATTGAAATGTTAAAGAGAACGTTAATATATGTATTTCAGTTACTACAGATAATGTATTTGACGAAACTTCTACGTCAGCTGAAACGAAACTAGAATGAAAAATTCATGAACATGCATGTAGATTTATTGGGTTTAGATAATCTATTTGCATTGTTTTATTTATTATTTTAATGATGTTTGCTTGAAATATGTGCAGAATCAAATCAGGACGCATATCAGGGATGTCAAACTAGGTTGATCATAATGGCTTTATTGTAATAAAAAAAAACACTGAAAGGGCCCCATTAAAAAAAATATTGCCACCATCATAAGTAAAGAGAACTCATTTGATTACCTTATTTTTATAAATAAAATAATTTACTAAATAAAATATTCCAGCTCCCCCTTTTTCTTAAACACACGACCCTATTCTATTTTGCGTTTTAATAGTTATGAAATTAATATTTTGAGGGTCACAATATGCGAAGCGTTTTTAACACGTCACCCTTAACAAAATCCAATAAAATATATTTTAATTTGAATGCGTTCAAACTATGTTTATGTTGTTCACAGGAACACATGTTACGGTGGACAAACAAGAATGATTTAAATATTTTTGCTAACTATTAACTCTGGAGTAGGACAATACTAACGAACTTTTCATTTTCACTTTTCACTGGAGGGTCTGACAAAGTGCAAATATCAGAAATAACCAACCAATGTTGTCAAGCTCAGCGAACATTATTGTGCCATTAGCAAAGCCTTAACAATGGATAGAATTTTTAAATCTAGTTGTTTCTTTAAAACTTATATCCATCATTTTATTTGTTTTTATAAAAAGGTTATTTTAAATTGATTTCAAACCTGTCTATTGAGATTTTATTTGAATTATTTTATCATTTTGTTGCATGTTGAGGTCATTGTTCATATTATTTGTTGAATTAATTTGGACGGTATCAACCATAAACTTTCTCTTCTTAAACAATAATTCCTTTTATACAACACTGAAGTCTTTAGTCTGAAGTCTGGAAAACTCCAATATTGTATGAAATTTCAATAAGCCTGGAACTCCTCATTTGGCAGGGTCTTATGAAGCAGGGATAAGGTCTTAAGTATCGCTCGCACAAACTATTTTCACACAATACGCTATAAAAAATAGTATGCTGACTTATTTGGGAATATTGAACGGCTAATAAGACGTGGAGCTAAAAACCTAGACTTTTTTGGTAACTATTCAAATCTCCCGAGCGATCTTTGCACTATCAGGAGACCCACACCACACCATACCATACTATGCCATACCATATTATAGCCTTGGGACCAATTTAGGTATGACCATAGTCCAACTGTACTACGAAACTGATAAACCTCTTGACTAGTTGGAGCTTGCTTCTAAAAATCCACCAGTACTTCTGTAAACGTTGGCATCACGCCTGCCTTCAACATAATTATACTACTTAAAGTCAAAGTCATCGTGTCGTAGAAAGCTACATTCTTTCAAAAATATATTCCATTGAAATGCTTCCATTCAGGTCTAAGGTGCCTTTTAGAGCACCTCCTACCTATTATATAAACCAGTTCCACATTACTGAAGTACAAATATGACTATAACTAAGAAACAAGGACAATTGGGACACACGTTTTTATGAACTTATTCAATTTTTACTTTCTCTCTATCTTACAGGTAGAGAAAGTATGGTGATCGTCAAAAAATTCGAACTCGAGATTTTGATGAATCTTGACGTTTCATGACTTTCTGAATCCGAAAAAGTGGTTTTTGAATTTCCGTCTGTCTATCTGTCTGTACCTCCAACTAGAGCCTAAACTATTTTACCGATTGAGCTGAAACTTGATATCTAGGGTTTTCATAGGGTTGCCCCGAGGGGTTTTTGGAATTGGATATCTACCCCTAAAATTAAGGGTAGTTTACTGAAGGGAAAAAAGAGAAAAAGTCGATTTTCTCAAAATCGGCTCTAACGATTTTGATTAAATTTCATTTATAAACATTAATAAATATTCCAAACAAAATGGCTACCCTCAATATTTCGGCAAAATGGCTTTAAGGGCTCCGGTCTGATGCGTCAATTAACATTTTTTATAATAGCTCCGAAACTATTTGAGATATGAAATTACTTAGCATTACAAATATGTATATATATTTATAATACAGATATTTTATCCGAAACATATTTTTATAAAATCAATAACTTTCAATCTATACGCAATTATATGAATTTTTTTAACTTTTTGGACATTAAAGTTTAAGTATTGCGACCGTAAAAAAAAACTAACCTGAAATGTTGATGGATGTCGACGTCTCATGACCCCCCGAACCCTAAAAAATAGTCTTTGCAATGCCGTCTGTCTGTGTGTCTATAAAAACTTAAAATTAAGGGTAGTTTACTGAAGGGCGAAAAGAGAAAAATTTGGTTTTCTCAAAATCTGCTCAAACGATTTTGATTAAAATTCGTATCTAGGCGTTGATTAAGATTATAAATAAACTGGCTATTTTCATTTTCCTATGAAAATGATTTTTAGGGTACTTTACAGAAGCGTTAATTTCCGTATCTCCACAACTATTTGAGAAACTAAACAACTTATCATTGCAAAATTGTAGGACTATTAGAAATAAAAAACTTTTATTTGACATATATTTTTATAAAAGCAACAGTTTCTGAGATATTTGCAAATATATTAATACAATTTTGTGAGCTTTAGTTGTAAACATATACTACTTAAGTCTTAACGCAATAATTCTCCAATGCCATAGAGTAATTAAATATAAGTATCTAAAAAAGTATGTTATTTTTCCTTAAAGCTCTTAGGAGAAATGTTTGCATAGCAATGATCTATCTCCATTTTAGACTCAATAGTCAATATTTACATTTTTTATTGGTCAAAATGTATAAATGAATAATTAAATATCAATGCGATGACTTGAAGATCTGCAACACCTTATAAAATGTTAAAATTTTAACCAGAAATCGAAATTTTAATACGAAGTGTTGACCCTTGTGGAAGACATTAAACTGTTTGAAATGCTCTTAGGTGGACAAAGATGCGCCTCTTTTCTCATTGATTCTATATCATTGTATATTATTTTATGCGTGTTCTTATGTGGAGTGGTGATGATACAATGTACATTATTCCGTTCAGAAATCTTACGAGTTTATAGAAAGAGAGAGAAAGTCTGTGCGGTGCGCCGTACCATTTATTTATGGTGTCTCCTGCCCACCGCTGAAGTGAGTCCCATATGTTACGGTACATTAGGTATATTATGTAATAAGCTATAGGTGCCACCTCCACCAAATCAGCCCCTTCACCTTTTTGAAATATATTTTTATAAAACCAACAGTTTCTGAGATATTGGCAAATATATTAATACAATATTATGAGCTTTAATTGTACAGAGATAATACTTATTTTTAACGCAATAATTTTATAATACCATAGAGTAATTAAAAATTAGTAAATATCTCAAAAAGTTGTTCTTTTTCCTTTAATCTCATAGGGGAAATATTTATACAACATTGATCTAACTTCTTCATTTTAGACTCAATAAACAATATTTACATTTTTTATTGGTCAATATATTTAAATGAGGAATTTAACAGCAATTTGATGACCTGAAGATGTGCAAAACCTAATAAAATTTGAAAATTTTAACCGGAAGTCAAAATTTTATTACGAAGGGTAGACTCTTCTGTACCCAATATCGATAAAAAAATTTTTTATCCAAATATACAAATGAGGACTTTAATTCTTTAAAAATTAAATTAAAAAATTTAAAACCGAGAGTCAAAAATTGTTGTACATAAGTATAGCGCAATTTATGCTTGGAACACAAAAATTACTATCTTTGGGTAAAACTTACAAAAATAATAATCGAAATCGAACGCGAGACTCTCTCAGGACCTCTGGGTCATGTTGGGAAAAATATATATCTTTACTGTATCTAGTCAACAATGGACTCACATTGCATACAACAATACCGGCCTTCACGGTCAGCATCCCTGTGAACTGCTTGCAGGTGAGACATCGCTAAATATATGTGTTTTTTGATAGCAATAGTAACAAGGTGGAATGATGGCGATGATGATGATGATGATTATTATTATTATTATTATTATTATTATTATTATTATTATTAGCACCGCGTCTTACTACCCGTTCGGATTATACGCACTTACGCTAATGTGTAATGGTAAGGTGATTGTGAGATGAAATGGAGGACCTACAGTTTAACGTGGAATCCGAACCACGGTGGAGGCCTGGCATTCCTCACATTCACAAGTTGTGATTAATACACGTCCTGTCAGCGGTGAAGGAAGGGTTTGGCAATCAGATAAATCTGTGCTGGGACCAAGGATTGAACCCCGGACCCCTAGCACAGAAGTCTGACACCTTACCCCTAGACCACCAGGTCACCCGATGGCGATAATAATATAAATAAAATACTTAACGGATTTGACTTTAAAAAGGATTTCACACTTAATAAAGAGCTCAAATAGATACAACATTTTGTTTATTGGCGCTAGGGAGTGACAGCATTTTTTTTCCCACGTGAATCCTGTAATAAACATGTGGGATACAAGGACCTTATAGTCCAAACTCTCAATTTCAACCAATTTGCATATACGAGGTTTTCATTCTGGTATTTGAAAATTAATTTGATTCTTATACTCTTTAATGGATGAAGATATTTCTCTTTTATCAGTTTTTCTGTAACAGTGTCCCTAGTTACTAATGCCATAAAGTAAGTAGGTAAAAGTGTATATTATTACATTTATAATATTTGATGTAGTGTTTCTACATCAATGTAGAGAGCTTTTATTTCTTTTCACAAATTGTACGAGTTTTTAGTAGATGTCTCTTTTAAGATAATAAAGGGAGAAGGTCCGTGTGGTGCACCGTACCATTAATTATTGTTTATTAAAAAAAGAGTTTAGATTTGTTGGCTGGAACAAAACAAGTTCTGAGCTACCTATGGTCCGAGTATCGAGGATTACACCATATGATATCAGTTTGTTGAATATCTAGCCAGTACTTGTATTTAGATGCTCGAGCTTATAATAAGTATTGGAATGGAACAGATTAAATCAAAATGGCAATGCATTGAATCTGTACCGTGTGACTCATAGAAAAAAGGCCAGGCAAGATGATTGAACATTGTATCTGTGGTGTGTTTTAATCAGTGCCACAAGCCAGGCAAGATGATTGTACATTGTATCTGTGGTGTGTTTTAAATTAGTGCCATAAGTCAGGCAAGATGATTGTACATTGTATCTGTGGTGTTTTAATTAGTACCACAAGCCAGGCAAGATGATTGTACATTGTATCTGTGGTGTGTTTTAATTAGTGCCACAAGTCAGGCAAGATGATTGTACATTGTTTCTGTGGTATGTTTTAATTACTGCCACAAGTCAGGCAAGATAATTGCACATTGTATCTGTGGTGTGTTTTAATTACTGCCACAAGTCAGGCAAGATAATTGTAAATTGTATCTGTGGTGTGTTTTAAATTAGTGCCACAAGTCAGACAAGATGATTGTACATGGTATCTGTGGTGTGTTTTAATTAGTGCCACAAGCCAGGCAAGATGATTGTACATAGTATCTGTGGTGTATTTTAATTAGTGCCACAAGTCAGGCAAGATAATTGTAAATTGTATCTGTGGTGTGTTTTAATTAGTGCCACAAGTCAGGCAAGATTATTGTACATCGTATATGTGGTGTGTTTTAATTAATGCCACAAGTCAGGCAAGATGGTTGTACATTGTATCTGTGGTGTGTTTTAATTAGTGCCACAAGTCAGGCAAGATAATTGTACATTTTATCTGTGGTATGTTTTAATTAGTGCCACAAGTCAGGCAAGATGATTCTACATTGTATCTGTGGTGTGTTTTAACTAGCTGCACAAGTCAGGCAAGATGATTGTACATTGTATCTGTGGTGTGTTTTAATTACTGCCACAAGTCAGGCAAGATAATTGTAAATTGTATCTGTGGTGTGTTTTAATTAGTGCCACAAGTCAGGCAAGATGATTGTACATAGTATCTGTGGTGTGTTTTAATTAGTGTCATAAGTCAGGCAAGATGATTGTACATAGTATCTGTGGTGTGTTTTAATTAGTGCCACAAGTCAGGCAAGATGATTGTAAATTGTATCTATTTTGTGTTTTAATTAATGCCACAAGTCAGGTAAGATGGTTGTACATTGTATCTGTGGTGTGTTTTAATTAGTGCCACAAGTCAGGCAAGATAATTGTACATTGTATCTGTGGTATGTTTTAATTAATGCCACAAGTCATGCAAGATGATTGTAAATTGTATCTGTGGTGTGTTTTAATTAGCTGCACAAGTCAGGCAAGATGATTGTACATTGTATCTGTGGTGTGTTTTAATTAGTGCCACAAGCCAGGCAAAGTGATTTTACACTGTGGTTGCGCTTTGTTTTATTTAGTTCCACCTAATATAAAAATAGATTAATTGATTATATAATGAAACAGTGTTTTTGTAATTTGGTTAGTGCCAACCGCCAGAAAAAGTGATTATATAATGAGACTGTGCTTTTTGTAAGCTAGTGCCACTATTAAGCTGGAGTGAATGTACTGTTGTTCGTGTGTGAGGTTCACCAAGCAGGGCAACTCATTATATAATCTGTGTGCATGTCAATTGAAATGTGCGAGATTGGCCATGTCCTGCCAAAAGCTCATCATTACAAATATGTTAGGAGGAGAGCCACATCACCAGACATAACCTATAGAGTTTCACTGGTGATAGTGATAAGTTCCGCCCTCCAACTCTTCAACAAGATATACATTAATCGTTTTTATTATTCGATGAATTTAACGTGCACTTTCTGAACCGTCCTGATTATATCAACACACGACTTATAAACTAAATTAAATCTATAACAGACACAACAACAAGCCCCGGACCATTAATTCATATCTTTGAAAGGTGGAACCCACTTTTTAAACAATTATAATTTTTACAGCCATGCCAAAAATCAAACCCGGAACCTTTAGCTCAATAGACAGACACGCTACCGACTTAGCTAAGGCATCGTAAGCCTTACCAAGTAGTGTTTCTACACATACGGTATGGTGATTCCCATCACTCGGACTAAATATTAGTTTCACCTAGTCTGAATTGTGGGTGATAATTATGGTGTGGTTCGAATCCCAGTGGGGTGTAGTGAGAGATATTTATACAATATAGTTTCCTACTTTCCCTTCGTGAATATTTTAGTACTTTAGTTCTAAATTTTACCTTTCCCATCCCGATTTCCTTATCGTGATTAAGTGCGTATAGCATATACAGGTGATAAAACTTATTGCGAGAAAAAAAAAGAAGTCAACATCTTTCGTCTTTAAAAATAAACCTTTAGTTTTTCCCCCAAAACTTTCAAAAATTACTCGATAGTTTCGAATCTTAAAACTATATGATTCTTAAGTGCCTGATATTAGTTAGGTAATTTTTGAAGAGGGAGGGATACCAATTCGACTTAAATTACCGCCGACTAGGGATTACCATAGAGAGTAAAAGTTCCCATATAGCTTAGAGAGGAACTAGGGAAAAATACCACCTTGTTTCAAAGGAGATGTCTATAGCTGTACTAAAAATGCAATGATGCATGCATTTTTTTAAAAAAGATATGTAACTTACTGCCCCTTCAGGACATCCGAAACTTACACAAATTTAACTAAACGGAATGAATAACTTAAATCAAAATGTTCTTCATCAACATAGACAGGAAGAGAGCATGGAAATATAATGGAACTCACCATGCATAAAGAAAGCTACCCGCGGCTAACTCGAACAGGTTTTGAACCATGTTCTAAAATCTCAAGCTAGACATTATTGTGTGTCATTCAGTTCGTTTAGCACATAGGAATCTCTCGGGAAACTAGGCGTAGTTAATTATTAGTGTAGGAGACTGTTTGATCAAGATGGTGAATGGTGAGAACTAACAGGTAGGGTCACGCTGTGTAAGGGTAAAAACATGCCGAGCAGGTCGCGATGAAGGTTAAGATCGCGGTTGCGGTGAGGATAGATGTCGCGGTCGATGTCGGGTAAATATACCGAGAAGCTCGACCCTCACTGCGAATCTCGTTGTTAGCGCTGGTCACAGTTTGTTTTCTAACCTTCGCAGGAGCCACAGTAGAGGCAGAACTGAGGTGGGGGGGGGCAATGTCCCCCCCAGAAAGAATTTGCCTCTCCCTAGAATAAATTTACCCACCCACCGCTTCAGATATATTTCAAATCCTCTGATAGTATTGAATATAAAGCTGAATGCTAGCCTTAAATCAAAATCCAAATTACTTCTAGATGCATTTAATTTAAGATAGGTTTACTAGTGACGTTTTTGTTAAGTTTGAAATATTTAAAAATTGCTTTAACGATTATGTTCAAAATTGGTACCTGGTAGGATTTTATAATATACATAATTGTATGGATTTGTTTTTCTTTAAAAAAAATTGCATTTTATAACTGTTCACTGTTCACTGAGAAGATTCAATCAATCTACCGAGGAAATAAATACAGCATATTAAGGATATTTCATATTTAATCTTTTGCATTTCAAATGTTTGTATCATAATATGTGATCAACATTCTTTCATTCATTATTGTTGCTAAACTTCCTAGGATCTTACGGACCACTTTAGAGGCCACTATGGATAACCAGGTGTACAAGGACTACACTTTGAAAAAACATCGGTCTAAGGTGACACTCTCGCAATATAAGGCACTGCCAACTATGGGAAGATAGGTTCGAGTCCCGATTGGATGTACTGAGGGTGGCTTTGCCTAAATGGTTTTCAACTCTTCCTTCACGAAAATGCATGTAAAGTTCCTCTAAATTCAACCTTCCTCAGATCTAACACATTATTTAGTACATATTCGTATAGTACGAAAGGGTAGTAAAGCGTGGTTCTAAATATATCCATATTAATAAAATGAAGAGTTTGTGTTATTGTTTGTCATGAGCGTTGATCCAATTTTCAAAATATCGCCGTGAGACGATCACTTCAGATAGCTTTTAGATATAAACTTCGAGAAAAATTCAGCTGAGGAGTAATCTAAATAGCGTCTAGAATCATCCAAATTTCAAAAATTTATAGGGAGGACTATTTTAATGGTTTCTAGAGGAATTTTAATTTTTTAATTTTTTAAATTCAAGCCAAGGATTATTTAAAATCTCTTCAGGAGGTATCCGATTTTCAAAAATATGCTGAAAGAGGTTCACTTCAAATAACTTTTATAAGCATCTAAATTTTTAAAAATTGCTTGGGAAGGCTATTACACCAAATAACATATTAAAATAATATAATTTAAAAAAAAAATGGGGGGTAGGACCACTACATATAGCTTTTAGGCACATACAAGTTTTAAAACATTTATTGGAGATAAGGAGGTGGAATGCAAGTCTCTAATAAAAAATGTATTTTTTCCACCCCTACACAAATAATGCTCTGCCGCCACTGAGGAGCCACATTAGTAAACATTAATCTTTTCACTTTGTGTAGCATGTAATGAATTCTGAAAGTAGTGATGATAGTGATTATAATGGATTTATTAACTGTTCTTTCATCGCGAACACTAGAAATCATGATGTACTGTGTGGAAACCACACATCAACAGATCACGCAAGCTATACCTATTGTTTGACCTGTGGACTGCCGAGCTGACCACTGCTTTTAGAACACGTGATCCAGCTCAACCAATCACAGCCAAGCAGAACCCTACAATCGCTCTAGGCCACGATGATAGAAACAAAAAATAATTTGTTTTGTCATCGACAACACAGTGAACATAGATGGTGACGGTGAGGGTGACCTCGGAATGCATTTAACAATTACTTTCAATGCTTTTAATTTACATTTACTAATTTTTTTTTTCCAAAAAATAAGAATTCAGTTTTATTTTAATGTAAAATACTTCCTAGAAATACATTTCAAACAAAGTCATTAAAGCCATTTTTGAAATAATTCAGTCCAGGGACAGAAAAATATGGGGACAAATAGAATTGTGAGATATACCTTTTTTTGGGTTTGTGAGCACATAAAACGTAAAATATTTATCATAATCTCAATCAACTGCCCGGCGATCAGGGACCTTTTAGATCATGCACCCATCTCCCCAGCTGCCTTCATTTTATCCTGTTCCTTCACCCCCTCCTTCGCGTGTTCTCTTCCGCTCCTAGATTATTCCTATCTTCCCTGAGTTCGGCCCACCATCTGATTCTTGGTCAACCCAGACATCTCCTGCCATCTGGTAATAAATACTTTTGGTCTCCATTATGGCTACATCTTAATAACATATATCTGCCCATCTCATACAATTGCAATACTTTCTCTTTAAATGAATTTTTTTTAATCGTCTTTTATATTCGCTAGTTGTCACTGCGGCAAGACTGATCTCAACTCTACTGTAAAAGAGATATATTTTGCCAGTTGAGGACCCCCAGAGAAACTGAAGATGGGGACATTCGCCCCATCTGTACCCCCTTTAGATGGTCCTTCACTTTATACCTTACAGATACAGAAATAAATCTAAATCCACTTAATCCACTTAACAAATTCACTTTATATTTAAATAATTAAGGCAAATTATGTCGAGAAAATCAGAAAATACTTCACTTACAAATTTAACACCTTTCTTAAAAATATGAAGTAACTTAATATTTGTATTAAATATTACTTTAAATTTAATTCGAAAAAAGTTAATCTTATTTCAAAAATAGGTACAAGCTTTTTTTTTTGAAATTTTTCCATAACATTTAAAAACTATGTTAAAAATTGACAAAAACACAGTTTTATTTTACATCTACTACTGTTTCCAGTCTGTGGCCTGGATCAATTTATATTCAAGCCATCTATTTTCCAGTACCGGCCGGCTAGGCCTGTCGTAGCTTCATATGACTTATAATATTTCTTAAGACTAGGACAGGCACAACATCCAGTCCCCTGCCGTTAATTCATCACAGTTAAAGTATAAACCAACATTTCACCACTGAAACATTTTTATGCTATACCGGGAATCAAACCCGGGACATTTAGCTCAATAGACAGACACGCTACCGACTGAGCTAAGGTGTCGGATTCTAAAATATGGTAAAACACATATGTTTATTTAAAAAAAATGACAACCTGAAAACATAAAAATTCCTGGGATTTTGGGATTGCGCGTTTAAGATACCGTAGTACGCCTCGTAACTATTTAAGGCGTTTAATCTTTGGAAACTAGTGAAATCGTTGATTAATTAAAGCTAAAAGCAATCGTCCCCAGATTTATTGCTACTGGCAAGTATTATTACAATTAGACGTTACTTTCTCTGAACAACACAAACATACACCGCCTTAATTAATTAACTTCGGGAAACTTAACCTTGACATGAGACTAGCCAAGATAACTCAGTGGTAGAACATTAACGCTCAACTCCAAAAAATACCGGTTTCAATTTCCCCGTCCTAGTTATTAGCACCGCGTCTTCTACCCGTTCGGGCTATACGCACTTACGCTAATGTGTAATGGTAGGGTGATTGTTAGATGAAATGGAGGACCTAGAGTTTAACGTGGAATCCGAACCACGGTGGAGGCCTGGAATTCCGTCCTAGTTGAAATTGTGGTTAAACTTGTATTTGAGAATAAAATTAGTATATTACTTTTTTATTTGTTTGTTGAATAGAAAGTTTATATGGACACATATTTATCTATTATCATTATAACCATACACAATTTCTCATATAGTCTACTATAGATTGGAACAAAATATTCAAAAATGGGTTCTCTGCCAATTAACCCGAAGTAAGTTTCTCCCAGAACATAAACATGTCATATCATAATAAACAATTTTCATAATTTTAAACAACATTGTTAAAATCATTTTTTAAAACACTTAAAATCTTCAAAAATAATCTATTTCTAAACTTCATTCATATTATTTATATTTGTAAAAATACTATTCTTTTGTTATTTATCATGAAAAACCATTTCAAGTTACACATTTAAACTAAATCTCAAAGGCCATTTTCAATTTTTCTTATTCTACAATAATTAATCATAAGCAAACTATCGGTACTCTAAAATTAATTTATTTTAAAAATATATACAGTAGGCCTACATACATTATTATTTATCATGTGATATAGTTACCAGATACAAGTTTGGACCAGTTTGGCTATTTTAAAAAATTTCGAAAATCAGTAGTCAATAAACTACTAATAAACTATCTTTTAAAGAAGAACAAAAATGTACAATTATTTATACAGTAAAAAACTTAGTTTATTTTATTAAAGTAAGAAAACTATGAACAGGTAAACATATACAGCTAAACAACTTATTGAGAACTAATCTTTATTATTTAGAAAAAAACCTGTTCTCTGTTCTAGTAAAATAATGAAATGTCATAATTTTGCTCTTTATAGTTTATAGGGGAGGTCAGGCTAATATGAGCATTGAGCAGGTGTGATATATGAGCATACCCGTCTGAAATCTCCCCTTGGCAAGTATGTACTGCCACCTTATTGAAGAACGTTCAACTGCATCATAGTAACATAGACGGAAGTGCACGGCGATAATAAAAGAACCACAGTGTCCTGTATTTATCAGTTTATGAAAAGGTACGTTTAAAATTAAGCTGCTAAAATGTTTCCCATAGTTTGTATAAGCAACAGGGACTACATTTATCTTTGGTTTGGTCGTTATTTAAGCTCAAATGTAACATAAAACCTACTCATTGCATCCCTTGAAAGAAATTAAAGTTAACATCTCACCACAACGAACAAGATGGCTGAAAAGGCGAAATGGCCCCAGTTGTTTATATGAGCAGGGGTGCTCACAATACCCTGATCTTTTTTAAATTGTGAATTTTTACACTTTTCGCGGTGTATACAGCTACATCATGCTTAAGATAGTAGTTAAAGTACTAATAATAATTAAAATAACATAAAATAGTAAATAAAGTTAATAAATAATAATCACAGGCAGGATCAACTTCACAATGCTCTCCAAAATTCCGAGAGCTGATTCCGATTCCAGCCAAAGGTACAAGGAAGCCTTTTACCAGAAGAATGGCTCATTCACGGATAGTCCTCACAAAAATAGCGTCGAGAATGCCAAGAAACATGTGTTATCACTACCAGAAAAAAGAGCAATAAAGTTTTCAAATTCATCATTTGCTAAGAAGTCAAGAGATGTAGAAGATGCAGAGTGCATTTTCTGTGGGGATCTTTTCTACACAATAGGTGGTGATTGGGTACAGTGCCAAGCATGCAAAAAATGGGCTCACGTCAAGTGCATTGGTGTTTTTAAACAACAGAAGCATTACATTTGCGACCTTTGCTCAGACTAGCAAAATAGGCCTATCAAGACAGAAAATGAATATCAGTAGGTATTGGTTTGTGCTTGTAGGATACTAAGAGTAATTATTATACGTTATATCTTTACCACTATTTCCCTGTGTGTATATGGCCTATTGAGTATTTCTGTCTGATATTTAAATTATCGGGTTATGTGTATATCAAATTTTAACACGATGCTCATCTTACACCCTGGGTGTGCTCATATTTTCCTCCCATGCTTTTAATATGAGCACTTGCAGCTTCTTAATTATTATTTTTTCTAGACCAAAATTATTAAAATATCATTCATATTTATTGTATTTTGTAGACCTAATTGAATGATCAATTGAATAAAATAATATTACTTTTGGATCGCCTTACTGTTTCTTATGAAATAACAGATTTTCTTAAGGTGCTCATAATTGCCTGACTTCCCATATATATATATAAATTGTATTAGATTTCAAGAGCACCTGTGATAAATGAACAATTTTAATTACAACTCACGATATAGGTACTGTATTTAATCCTGCTAGCAATGCGATCTAGAGTCTGTTCATGATAGGTTTTTACCTGGATGACGGTTCAAAAATCATATATTTAGGTTTTGGGTTGCCAACACTTGTAAAAGTTCATTGTTATGTTATAAATGTTAAGTGTTTTAATTACCTGTTATATTTTACATTAAAAATAAAGTAAACTTAAGTTTTCTTATATTATTTCATTACTTTTAATAATATATTTTTATCCAACTCGAAACAATAATTTAAACTTAATTAAAAGTAATTATTCTTCATTTTGGAACGTTATTGACTATGTGTAGTATAGTGCATACATCAATACCTTTTAATAAAGGCATCGTATTTACTTGGAAAAGAGAAAATACGTGTCTTTTTATTTTCTCTCTATCTTACAGGTAGAGAAAGTATGGTGATCGTCAAAAAAATCGAACTCGAGATTTTGATGAATTTTGACGTTTCATGACTTCCTGAATCCGAAAAAGTGGTTTTTGAATTTCCGTCTGTCTGTCTGTCTGTCTGTCTGTCTGTACCTCCAACTAGAGCCTAAACTATTTTACCGATTGAGCTGAAACTTGATATCTAGGGTTTTCATAGGGTTGCCCCGAGGGGTTTTTGGAATTGGATATCTACCCCTAAAATTAAGGGTAGTTTACTGAAGGGAAAAAAGAGAAAAAGTCGATTTTCTCAAAATCGGCTCTAACGATTTTGATTAAATTTCATTTATGAACATTAATAAATATTCCAAACAAAATGGCTACTCTCAATATTTCGGCAAAATGGCTTTAAGGGCTCCGGTCTGATGCGTAAATTAACATTTTTTATAATAGCTCCGAAACTATTTGAGATATGAAATTACTTAGCATTACAAATATGTATATATATTTATAATACAAATATTTTATTCGAAACATATTTTTATAAAATCAATAATTTTCAATCTATACGCAATTATATATATATTTTTAGCTTTTTGGACATTAAAGCTTAAGTATTGCGATCGTAAAAAAAACTAACCTGAAATGTTGATGGATTTCGACGTCTCATGACCCCCCGAACCCTAAAAAATAGTCTTTGCAATGCCGTCTGTCTGTGTGTCTATTAAAACTTAAAATTAAGGGTAGTTTACTGAAGGGCAAAAAGAGAAAAAGTCGATTTTCTCAAAATCGGCTCTAACGATTTTGATTAAATTTCATTTATGAACATTAATAAATATTCCAAACAAAATGGCTACTCTCAATATTTCGGCAAAATGGCTTTAAGGGCTCCGGTCTGATGCGTAAATTAACATTTTTTATAATAGCTCCGAAACTATTTGAGATATGAAATTACTTAGCATTACAAATATGTATATATATTTATAATACAAATATTTTATTCGAAACATATTTTTATAAAATCAATAATTTTCAATCTATACGCAATTATATATATATTTTTAGCTTTTTGGACATTAAAGCTTAAGTATTGCGATCGTAAAAAAAACTAACCTGAAATGTTGATGGATTTCGACGTCTCATGACCCCCCGAACCCTAAAAAATAGTCTTTGCAATGCCGTCTGTCTGTGTGTCTATTAAAACTTAAAATTAAGGGTAGTTTACTGAAGGGCAAAAAGAGAAAAAGTCGATTTTCTCAAAATCGGCTCTAACGATTTTGATTAAATTTCATTTATGAACATTAATAAATATTCCAAACAAAATGGCTACTCTCAATATTTCGGCAAAATGGCTTTAAGGGCTCCGGTCTGATGCGTAAATTAACATTTTTTATAATAGCTCCGAAACTATTTGAGATATGAAATTACTTAGCATTACAAATATGTATATATATTTATAATACAAATATTTTATTCGAAACATATTTTTATAAAATCAATAATTTTCAATCTATACGCAATTATATATATATTTTTAGCTTTTTGGACATTAAAGCTTAAGTATTGCGATCGTAAAAAAAACTAACCTGAAATGTTGATGGATGTCGACGTCTCATGACCCCCCGAACCCTAAAAAATAGTCTTTGCAATGCCGTCTGTCTGTGTGTCTATTAAAACTTAAAATTAAGGGTAGTTTACTGAAGGGCAAAAAGAGAAAAAGTCGATTTTCTCAAAATCGGCTCTAACGATTTTGATTAAATTTCATTTATGAACATTAATAAATATTCCAAACAAAATGGCTACTCTCAATATTTCGGCAAAATGGCTTTAAGGGCTCCGGTCTGATGCGTAAATTAACATTTTTTATAATAGCTCCGAAACTATTTGAGATATGAAATTACTTAGCATTACAAATATGTATATATATTTATAATACAGATATTTTATCCGAAACATATTTTTATAAAATCAATAACTTTCAATCTATACGCAATTATATGAATTTTTTTAACTTTTTGGACATTAAAGTTTAAGTATTGCGACCGTAAAAAAAAACTAACCTGAAATGTTGATGGATGTCGACGTCTCATGACCCCCCGAACCCTAAAAAATAGTCTTTGCAATGCCGTCTGTCTGTGTGTCTATAAAAACTTAAAATTAAGGGTAGTTTACTGAAGGGCGAAAAGAGAAAAATTTGGTTTTCTCAAAATCTGCTCAAACGATTTTGATTAAAATTCGTATCTAGGCGTTGATTAAGATTATAAATAAACTGGCTATTTTCATTTTCCTATGAAAATGATTTTTAGGGTACTTTACAGAAGCGTTAATTTCCGTATCTCCACAACTATTTGAGAAACTAAACAACTTATCATTGCAAAATTGTAGGACTATTAGAAATAAAAAACTTTTATTTGACATATATTTTTATAAAAGCAACAGTTTCTGAGATATTTGCAAATATATTAATACAATTTTGTGAGCTTTAGTTGTAAACATATACTACTTAAGTCTTAACGCAATAATTCTCCAATGCCATAGAGTAATTAAATATAAGTATCTAAAAAAGTATGTTATTTTTCCTTAAATCTCTTAGGAGAAATGTTTGCATAGCAATGATCTATCTCCATTTTAGACTCAATAGTCAATATTTACATTTTTTATTGGTCAAAATGTATAAATGAATAATTAAATATCAATGCGATGACTTGAAGATCTGCAACACCTTATAAAATGTTAAAATTTTAACCAGAAATCGAAATTTTAATACGAAGTGTTGACCCTTGTGGAAGACATTAAACAGTTTGAAATGCTCTTAGGTGGACAAAGATGCGCCTCTTTTCTCATTGATTATATATCATTGTATATTATTTTATGCGTGTTCTTATGTGGAGTGGTGATGATACAATGTACATTATTCCGTTCAGAAATCTTACGAGTTTATAAAAAGAGAGAGAAAGTCTGTGCAGTATGCCGTACCATTTATTTTATGTATGATAGATTATTTTATTAGATTTTGAAATATTTTACTGAGTAAAATATTGTTCATCAAATGCTTGGGTGCATCATTGTAAAAAACTTGATTCCGTCATGTTCAACCACATGGTTTGAACTCGTCGGTAGCGAGCCGCCATTTAAAAGCTATTTTCGTTAGACCTTTTGTGAAAGTGCCGTGAACAATATTTTTTAAGTGGAATGAAATGATAACAAAGCTTTTTGCCCGACCTCAAATAATATATAAATAATACTGTCCTAAATTACTTGGCTTAACTTTCACACTCATATATTACCATCTGTTTTCATTACAGTTATCCAAAGTGATAGATGTCAGCTTCTGGCGTAGGGATATATTAGGGACTATTTCTAGTAACTTTTTGAGCTGTCATCCAAGTAAACTAAGGTCGTGAATGTATTATAGCCAGGAAGTAATTTCTTAATAATTCTACACTTTTATTTTAAGTTAATCAAAATAACTTCCAAACACTTTTTTTTTTTGCTTAAAAAATCATCAAAGTTTAAAAAAAGTATGATAATATTTATGAATCAAAATAATTTAAATTAATATTAAAAACATTTACACATAATAACATAACACGAAAAAAACCCAACAGAATTCGTTTACCTCAAGCAAACACATAGCATTTGTTTCAAGTCAGTACAGATGTGTTGTCGCCGCATGTGCCGAGCACAGTCATCCAGTCATTAGTGTCTATTGGAGTGAAGCTGTACTGTGTGTTACTAACAATTTGCAGCAATTGTTTGCTCACAATGGAGTGGAAACAAGAAAAAATTTAATTAGCTATTGAATAATATAGAATAAACCTATTTTTGTGGTACAACATTATGACAAATTAAAAAAAACACAACGCCTGGCAGCAACTGGCTGAAGAAATGGAAACCACACAATAAGAGTGTAAATGAAAAATTACTAGTTTACAGGATTTTCTCAGAAGTTTCCGATATAAATTAGAGAAAATCGAAGAACTGTCGAGCTGAGCATTTGAAATGACCATTCCCCGCACTCCTATCACGGGGCTTGAAAATTAATGTTCGCCGCGAGCATCACATTACAAAGCTCGGCTCAAGTAAATCTCGAACCACGCACGTGCAACTTAAAATTTATATTTATTTTTTATATTATTTATTTTATATTATTATTTTATATCATTTGAGGTATTTAACGTGCACTTTCTGAACGAGAGTTTTTATGAGCGGGAACGAAAGAACCTAATAAATTTTCCGGGAAAGGCATTTTCACGTATTTTCCAGGATTAATTTACATACTACAATCCAAATGGGACCGACGGCCTTACTTCCCCTCCCAAGGAAGTTGTACTACGGATTTTTACCGTCCAAAAAAAATTTGTCGGCCCTGGATGGGTTTGAACCCTCAAACATCGGGTATTATATGAGTTTGCCCCCATTGTTACTGTGGATTCACACGTTCGACGAAAAACAAGCACAAGAATTCCGCCTCATCGGCGATGGCTGGTCTGCTGAAGTTCAACTTATCTCTACTCTGTCCGCTCTGCCTGAGATCCTCGGTACGGGAGAACCAATCAAATCTCAAAACCAACCATCTGAAATCAGTGTGCATGCGCTGTAGAGCTAACAGCAACAAGCAGGCAGCTTCGTTGGCCGTTGTGAGGAGATTTGAAATAACCCGTTAGTGGAAAGTGTGTGTATCGATGTATTGGGTTGTGCCACGACACAGCGTTATAATTTGAAAACATCCATAGGTAGAATGATCTAAAATATATCTCTATCCACTAGAAAATAAAATATGTTGTTAAAAAGCTGTTTCAAGTTTGCGTTGCAATGCATCATGAGTCAACATACAGCGTGTGAATTGCTGCGCTACTCAAGCAAATTATGCTTTCTATTTGCGGTGAACGTGTGAATCAAGCTTAAGTCTTGTCTCTTTTATTTGTTGCAAAGTGTAGGTAGTTATATGCCACGGCGGCCAATTTGAATACTTCACTGTCCATTGTGTGTGTCATCCACCGAGGTGCATAGCTTTCTGAAGCAAAATGTGGCTTGTAGAAATGTTTGAGATTCTGTTCGCTTGAAAAAACTATCAGCACGTAGAGAAATAGTACGGCTTGGGGCTCAGTCTTGAAATTTTGGACACAGCTTTAAAGATTGTTTCAGAATTAAATCAACTTGAGCCTATAAAATAAGGTGACAATTTTTTTTGCTTGGCTATTTTCGGGAACTTCAAACATTTGACATTTGGTACATAACAAATCTCATGGGTAGCCTATGTGTTTTTACTTTCTCTCTATCTTACAGGTAGAGAAAGGTTGGTGATCGTCAAAAAAATCTAACTCGAGATTTTGATGAATCTTGAAGTTTCATGACTCCCTGAATCCGAAAAAGTGGTTTTTGAATTTCCGTCTGTCTGTCTGTCTGTACCTCCAAATAGTGCCTAAACTATTTCACCGATCGAGCTAAAACTTGATATCTAGGGTTTTCATAGGGTTTCCCCGAGGGTTTTTTGGAATTGGATATCCACCCCTAAAATTAAGGGTAGTTTACTGAAGGGCGAAAAGAGAAAAATTTGGTTTTCTCAAAATCTGCTCAAACGATTTTGATTAAAATTCGTATCTAGGCGTTGATTAAGATTATAAATAAACTGGCTATTTTCATTTTCCTATGAAAATGATTTTTAGGGTACTTTACAGAAGCGTTAATTTCCGTATCTCCACAACTATTTGAGAAACTAAACAACTTATCATTGCAAAATTGTAGGACTATTAGAAATAAAAAACTTTTATTTGACATATATTTTTATAAAAGCAACAGTTTCTGAGATATTTTCAAATATATTAATACAATTTTGTGAGCTTTAGTTGTAAACATATACTACTAAGTCTTAACGCAATAATTCTCCAATGCCATAGAGTAATTAAATATAAGTATCTAAAAAAAGTATGTTATTTTTCCTTAAAGCTCTTAGGAGAAATGTTTCCACAGCAATGATCTATCTCCATTTTTGATTCAATAGTCAATATTTACATTTTTTATTGGTCAAAATGTATAAATGAATAATTAAATATCAATGCGATGACTTGAAGATGTGCAACACCTTATAAAATGTTAAAATTTTAACCAGAAATCGAAATTTTAATACGAAGTGTTGACCCTTGTGGACCCAATATTAATCTTTTTTATTTCATTATTTTGTAACCCCCTTTTCCCCAAATCTCCCTTCGTAAGCGATAGTAAGACAAAGGAAAGAGAACGTCTGTGTGGTGCACCATACCATTTATTTATATTCATGTTATTTGAAGCTGTCTTCAAATTCGATCGATTAAATGTATATATATACATATATATATATAATGAAAGTGATACGACACATGGAAGTAATAAACTAGCTTACTCACAGTTAAAGCCAAATGTTAAGATAAACATTCGAAATAAGTGATACATACTCGTCGCTACTTATGATGATGTGCAGTTTGCAAAATTTTAAATAACAATTGACTTGAATAAAACATTTTTATTTAATAAATACTGTACTGTAATATACGATTCAAGTTGTTTTTATTGATTTAACATATCGAGGTGAATTACAAGATAAGTTCAGTTTGTACCATAAATCTTATTTCGTAGTTCGTCCCCAAAATTCTGTGGTGAATTGCCACCCTATTATAAAAATAAAGAAAAAGGTCACCTACCTGGGACGGATACTAGAGTATAAAACTTTGTACAATATTTCGACACAAACTCTTTGAGATGTAAGGGGAATATAGGCACACTCTAATCCTTTTCGATTTCGCTTTTGAATAAATAGAAGAGCCTCAATATTATAGTAATTCCAATAATTCCTTCGTTTCTGGAGTTCCTGCTTGGTGTTGACTCGAGACGAATAACTAGTTTATGTCGATGCACACGAATTGCGGAACAACTCATCCGAGCTCGGTAATACCCTTACACAAACTGTGGAGTAAAAATTAAATTCATAATGACTTTGTTCAAAATAGAACATGGAGGTTAGGCTAGGTTAGGTTGAGTTAGGCTAAGATAGACTAGATTAGGTTAGGTTAGTGGTTAGGAGTTGAATGAGATTATACAGATTGTTCCACAATTTGAGTTGGCCCTAAATGCATGTCTGCCGACAGGTATAGCTTGTTCCGCAATTCGAGTGCGCCCGTTTATGTATGGTGCAGTCCGATTTTCATGGGGAATCTGACAACTAGAAAATAAAAAGTTACTAGTTCTACTTTCACATATTCATACGCCGTCATGTATTTGCAGCTGTCACTTTTAATATATATTTATTGTCTTTCCCTCCCTCTACTCCTGTGGGCATATTTGTCAGGATGATGGGCTTTTTAGGGTGGAGTAAAGGGTGGTAACAATGCGATGGTGTTATATTTATATAATGTTTTTGTTTAACGAAACAGAGTACAGTGTGATGCCGGTTTGTCATACATGGGCTTGAAATGTCTATGACAGAAGATTGCTAAGGGTGGCTAGTTTCGTGTCAGTGCCCCAACAGTCCTAAAATTATATCTAGAAGGGTTATCGAGTTTCCGTCTATAGTCTTAGATAGATCAAAGTCTATTACTGAGCCGTACTACTAGCAACCCCCCCCCCCCCCNCGCAAATCTCGCTTGCCACATACCGGATATTCTCCAGGACTTTATTCCTTGGCAAGGCAGTGGTGGTCTGCTAGTATGCTAGGAAGGACTCTTGTCAAGATCCTACCACCCACTACTTCATGGGTTGGGAATTTTATATATAACTAGCTGATTCCGTTAACTAGTTTGGAGCACTATCGCTAGGAGCAGCTTGCAATAACGTCGCAGAGGAATGCGCATGCGTGGACGTGAAGTCCATAGAATTTTTTTTTTAAATTTAGCACCGCGTCTTACTACCCGTTCGGGTTATACGCTTAAGTACTAATTACACTAATGTATTAAGAATTGAGAAGGTTGAATTTAAAGGAAGTGAACCCGCATTCGCGTGGAGGGAGAGTGGAAAACCATTTAGGGAAAACCACCCCCAGTTCACCCGACCGAGATTCGAACCTCGATCTCTCCGTCCTCGGTGGTCTGGCTCAACACGACTGGCGCGTTAGCCAACTACGCCACTGAGGCAGGTCATAGAAAATAAAGTGTGAAGTCTATGTAAAACTCGCCATTACTGTTTTATTAGCAATTTGTCGTTTATTTTAAAGAAGGAGTTTAAACTAGATTTTATATACTTTACATTTTATAACGTGGTTTATTTATAAAATAATGGATTTAGTTACATTTGATTGACTTTGATATAAGAATTGATTAATTAACATTCCGCAATAGAAAATGCGTTGTGTTCCAAGTGTAACGTAGGGGTTTGAATCTTTTAGTTCGCGGTACTAACGCTGCGAGCGCTAACGATGTGGTTCTACTTGCCAACATTAAGAGTGGAGTTTCTATAATTAACTCTCTTTTATGTATTACTTACTCTTTTTTTTACTTGAAAACTCACGACTATATACTACCTCTTAGAGTCCCCCCTCCCTTCCCTTTGTTTAGACAACTTGAAACTCTGTGCTGACACTTGATGCAAAAACTAAGCTATATTAACAACACGGGACTGTTTACATGGTGAACTGTTGGTACATAAAATACTGAGTCAGCCATTCCCAGGACACAAGGTTTGCTCCGTTGCTTCACACACACCTGGTACATCTTTTAGTTTATATATAATACAAGAATGCCAGGTGTTTACGATCTCACCGTCATCGGCAGTCTAATTTATTATGGCCACCAGAGTGACGCCTTATACCACGCTGCCACCGATGCAAAACATATGTTTGTATTCTCTAAAAGGCTCCTTCTATGAACATTGAATTGATTAATAAGATTAGTATACCTAATCCTGACTCAAAGATAGTATTTGGCTGTATGGACAGACCCTGTTTCGTAAGTCTGGTTAACAACCTCAAGTCACCTTACTATATTATTAATATCTGGTTTTAGTATCCATTCCTATCTCCAAACAAATGTTCAAACAGTTCTTATTCTCATCTCTTATTAATTAACTCTTGCATTAATTGCACATTGATTGCTACCGAGTAACGTGACCTCAAAGAGACGAACAGATACTGTCCAATTTTTATGGTAAAGGCCTTATGTGAGAGCTATAAAAAGTCACTAGAGCTACTTTCACGCAATCATACGTCAAGTCATGTTAATCCTTTAAAAAAGGCACATATAATAATGTAATCAATTTTGGCCGCAAACACGTATGTTTGCATTTTTCTAGAAGGCACTTTCTGTAGCTCAAACGTGAGGATAAGAAAGAAGCAAACAAGAACGGTATGTGAGAAAGCTATCGAGGGAGTGAAAGTGCAGGTGGGAGAGAGAAAGAAATAGCATGGTAGCGAAACGATGTAGGATCAATACACTCACAACATCAAAAACCTTCTTACATAATTTACATTCCATTTTATCTTGAAAACAAATGGAATATGTGTTGATTTTCAAAGACACTCTTCTAAGTCCCTCATGCGCAGGGATCTTGTGCGCAAAGAAACGTCTGATCGGTGGACGAACCAACTCGGGAGGTGCCACTAGCGAGCTATTTATGTCGAGGTGTCGGAACTCTGAAAGGAGGTCTCAGAACGAGATGAACTTCTGACCAGCCGGTCCGTGTCCCGAGGTACAAAAGGGGGGGGAGACGGAACTTGTTCCCTTGTCGCCGCGGGGAATGGAAGTGGGGCCCGCAAGGTCCCGAACCACGCCGAGAGAGACTGACACCGCTGAGGAAGTATGGGCCTCGCGCGCGGAAGATAGTTCCGCCATTTCCGGTTCAATCTTGTCAGTACCTTGCGCCGCAGCACACGATTACTCTTCAGTGTGTTCCGAGCACGAGCCGTGCAACAACAACATGAAGTGGATCCGGCTGTCAAGTGAGTAGTAGTAGTAACCTGTACGACTTCATTCATTACTTCATTGACCGAGTTCCTGTGGCCTCTTTTATAATATTATCCACACAACAGTTAGTTATATTGGTATTCCTCAGCCTTTTTTATGAAGATATTTAGTTGTTTATTAAGGAAATTTCTGTTTATAAATTATCTAATTATTTAACTTACTATTTTTTCTTCTAGTTTTAATCATTTGAATATTTTACCAAGTGTATATATTAATTTAATTCGGGATATTTAACGTGTAGTTTCTGAACAGATTGTTTACACTAACACAGGACTTACAAACTAGGTGAGATCTAGAATAAACACCAGACACTTCGTATCCCCGACATTATTTTATCACTAAGAAAGGCGAGGTTTCTATTTAACTAGTGATACTTTGTTTTTCACCATGCTAGGAATCGAATACGGGACGCCTACTACTTGTTATAGACAACTCAAACATATTCAATTCTATATTGCCTTACAAAGTTTATTTCCACATACCGTCTCAACAAAGTTGATCAACACACATGTGGATATATACCTATCAACCCAGTTTCTCTACATACACCAACAAAGTTTTAATTCTATTAGCCTACGAAAATTGTTATTTATTTGACCATTTAATTTTATTTGTTTACGCTTAGTTCCTATGAGTTTACAAAATAGCCGGTCCTGCACAAGTGTACATCTTTCTCATATAGTCTGTTACAGTTTGAGTCAAATTTTTCTAAAATAGGTTTTTCAGTAAACAGCCACTAAATAAGTTTTCCTCGGTAAAAAAAACCCCACTATTTTGATATTCAAATGAAACACAATTCAGATGTATATGTTGAACAAATATAATATGGTTATTTAAAAATAAATGGTACAACACATTCGTACAAACGTTCTCATTGTCTATTAAACTTTCTAAAAAATTTTTTCAAGAGATTTTCAGTAAATTACCTTTAAATATGGTTTCCTCGGCAAAACAAAAATTATATAGTTAATTCTATTAAACACTCTAGAGTTGTAGATTTCGAAAAATATTGCTTAAAGCATTAAAAAAGTAGAAACATGTTCAAAAATTAGTCTTCATTAAACTACCTTAAATTTGATTGTATTTGCAAAAATCAAGATATATTTAATTTATCGTGTAAAATAGTTCCCAGTTGCCCATTTTGAACCGAATCTTAAATTATAGTTTTTAAATGTCAAATTTGTCATTTGTAAACAACTTTTAACTCCATGTTTTTTTAATAAACATAAATATACATTCTTATATATTATGCAAGAAAATCCATGAATAACAACTATGAACAAATTCATTAGAGTTTTTTGGAAAAATTTCATTTTTTAGAAAATCATTCATTTATAAACTATTCAAATACATTTTTTAAAGAAAAAACAAATTCAATTATTTCACAGGATTTTCAAAACACCCATTTGAACCAAATTGTTAAGAGCCATTTTAGAAATATTTCAAAGTAAAAAAATTAGTCACCAGTAAATCCTTTAACATTCCCCCCGCCATTCTCCATTAAACAAGTAAACAGTTCTATTATGCATGCCAAACTTTTCATAGATATTAATTTTAAGCAAAATAACTAATAAATAATTACCTTTTCGAAATAAATATATTCAAAAATCAATCAGTAGTGAACTATTCTTAATTTGAGGGCTAGAGTACAAACTAAATATAATCCCCAAGGTATGATCATATTTACATTTAATATTAAGTTTGAACAAAATCCATTCAACAGTTTCGTCTGTAGCCCCAGGGTCGGGCAGAATGGTAAAACCTATGTTTTTTTGGGTTCGGGGTCACATAAGACGCCAAGATTCATCATAACCCCGAGGCAAAAAATCTCCACAATTACAATACTTTTTCTGTGCGAGATAGTAAAACCATGTGGTTAACAGCCAGTGTCGTGTCGTGTCGTGTCGTGTCGTGTCGTGATGTCAGAGTGAGCAGAGCTTGCTAAAGATTTACTCGTGATATGCACTCTCACACTCGATCCCCATTTGACCAAGCACACATGGGCTATGATCTAGATGCCTCACATGGTAGTGTTTTCGTTAGTAGCTGACACATGATTAGATAATATTAGTAAATGCCTATTTGTGATCGTCAAATGGGGACTGAGGGATGGAAACACATAATTGGTACAGTTTAAACAAACTTTTCTTATTCCGGCAAAATTTCACGGCCCACCAATGACTAAAAATATATTTAATATTTTGATCTAACGTTGATTATTTTAAGTTGATTCTAGTTTAACCTAGCCTCTTACACAGCAATAATACGAAGGTTTGGTTTAAAAAATTTGTTATTATAACAATCGATCTTTAAAAGCAGTTATAATAATTTAAGTTTCCATATGTTGCCCGTACTTGATTTCTCTAGTCGAGAATCGACGCCCAGTCCAGTCAGTGACTATTTAACATGGTGAGCAGTCTAATGTTATGTACAAATTTACTTTAAATCCATTAGTTTCCAGCCTATGAACTGGGTCAGTTTTTTATTCGCGTCATATAATTTCCACTACCAGCTTGCTAGGTCTGTCATAACTTCAAATGCCTTATAATTTAATTTAAGACGACAGGCACAACATCCAGTACCCAGCCGTTAATTTATAATTGAGAAATGGTAAGCCCATGGTTTCATTAATGATACATTTCCTGCCATGCCGGAAATCGAATCTAGGACCTTTAGCCCACTGGACAGACTTGCTACCGGCTGAGCAAAGGTATCGGACATATACAAATAAATAATTATTTAAAAATAATTTGTAAAACTTTGATCTATCATTGATCTAAATGTTTGTTTTGTGTGTATTTGTAATGTTTAAATAGTTTTTACCCTCGTCGGTACACACGCGATCAACTGGTTTGGTTTGTGTGTGTTGGGGATGGTGTTCAAATCCCAGCTGGGTGTACTGAAGGGGATTTCCTTTTGGTCTGGTTTGTGTGTGGTGGGGATGGTGGTGTTCAAATCCCAGCTGGGTGTACTGAAGGGGGATTTCCTTTGGGTCTGGTTTGTGTGTGGTGGGGATGGTGGTGTTCAAATCCCAGCTGGGTGTACTGAAGGGGGATTTCCTTTGGGTCTGGTTTGTGTGTGGTGGGGATGGTGGTGTTCAAATCCCAGCTGGGTGTACTGAAGGGGGATTTCCTTTGGGTCTGGTTTGTGTGTGGTGGGGATGGTGGTGTTCAAATCCCAGCTGGGTGTACTGAAGGGGGATTCCTTTTGGTCTGGTTTGTGTGTGGTGGGGATGGTGGTGTTCAAATCCCAGCTGGGTGTACTGAAGGGGTATTTCCTTTATGGTTTCCCACTATTCCTCCATGCGAAAGTGGGTGCATTTATTATAAATTCTAGCAATCCTATGACTACCCTATTTTTGTAATTAAATGCGGCTAGCCGAAGGGTAAGGGCGTGGTTTTTGAAACTCTTTAAACTAACAATTTTTTGTTTTTAAATTTGGATATTTAACGTTCACTTTCTGAATCGACTGATTTTATCACCACACAACTTATAACCAAATATAATTCTAGAACAGACACCACACCCAGCCTCAGACCGTTAATTCATCATTGCGAGAGTGGAAACCTACATTTAATCAAGGATACATTTTTGGACATGCCGGGAATTGAACCCGGGGCTCTCCTCTTAGTAGGCAGACACACAGCTTCAGAACTAACGTGTCGGACTAATGACAACATTTTCTGAACTAACGTGTTGGACTAATGACAACAGTTCCTGAACTAGCGTGTTGGACTAATGACAACAGTTCCTGAACTAGCGTGTCGGACTGGTGACAACAGTTCCTGAACTAGCGTGTCGGACTGGTGACAACAGTTCCTGAACTAGCGTGTCGGACTGGTGACAGGAGTTCCTGAACTAGCGTGTCGGACTGGTGACAGGAGTTCCTGAACTGTTGTCATTCTGATGAGCCTTAGTCTTGGCCCTAAGAGCCGGTGAACAAAAGTAGTGTTTTTAGGTTGTAAAATACTTAGGGAACTAACAGAACACTCTTTGATCAAGCGCAACTAACCTGGATGTTTATGACAAGTCTATATTATTCCTGAGAGGTTGAGCTCAATGGTCAAGGCTCAAGTGCATAATATAAACATATTTGATAATAACAGGGTTCAAAAAATATATAGTTTGTTTATATTTTCTGAGTTATTATGTTTAAGGTGGTTTTTGGCACTTTTAGACCGTTTGGTACATTTTAAGCAGTTGAAAAAAAATATTTCCATTATTTAATTCATACTATATTAATAAACAATAATAATATCTAAAGTGCACATGTGACATGACGATTATATCACCAAAGACTATAACCTAATTATATTTTTATTATGAATGAAATGAAAGTTTAAATTATTACATGATAATTTGGCGCAATTGCTTGTCTCGTTATTTATAGCTGGTTAGGAAAGGTATTTGTTTAGTATTTTAAAATTTTGGGGACATTGTATTTTAATTTTCGACTTTTTGTTTTTTATTTTAAATAGATTTTTAACGTCATAAAATATATACAATTGAGGGCGTTTTCAGGGACTTTCTAGCCATCAACAATTTGGATCTAGTCATGATCGTTATTACCTGGCCAATTAAGAGAGACATATTCAGACAAAATATAATACCTTTGTGGCATCAACAAAGTTTGAAACGACTCTTGAACCCTTAGCTAGCATCACTCCCCATAGCTATGAGTACAGAACTGACATAAGCTATAAAATAGTATTTTTTTATCCCCTGTTAATTCGTTTTACAAGTTGTTTCTCCTCCATTTTTACTGAGCCGAGTACTTATATTTATGAATATAAATTCTTTCAGTAGGTAGATCTTCCTACCCAAACTAAATCTTACACACGCTGGCGGAGAGTTTGTTTTCAGGGAAATGTGATTTGAAACTGTTGTAAATATGTACAAAATTGAAAGCACTTTTTTGACTACTAGGTGAAAATCACAGGATATTTTGAGAGGACCTAATAAAAATAAACATATATATAGTAAAATTAAACTGGGTCACTAACATCGAAAGTATGCCTTTAATTTGATGCGCCAATGTTGTTATCGCTGAAATATTCAGAGGTATATTTTATACAAGCTCCTATATCGATCTTCATCTAATTAATAACATATTAGGAACTTGTTACCAACAGGGACATTAAAGGCACCACTATGAGTCACAATAACTGTGTTTCTAGTTAGAGATGTGAATTAGAACATTTTCCATGGAAAGGTTTTCACTTTTGGTAAAATTCCGTAAGATTCGCTTTTAATTTTCACTGGAAAATTTCTCATCTATTTAAACTAAACGAGTGCGATGTACTATAACATCCCACATTTTAAAGTTCACACTTCAGATTAATTTATTCGAGGATATTAACGCTAGAAACATCAAATGAGTTTCATTAAAACAATAACAGCAAGCTCAGTTTTATTCAGCAACCTATATACAGGGTGTATCGATTTATATGGGAAGTAACTGGGGTGCTGATAACAGACTTGAAAACAACACAATAAGACATTATGAACATATATCACATGTTCGATGGTTGCCTTCAAGCTTCTGCTGGAATTGTTAATATCCCCACTTGATACACCCCTGGTCATATAACTGCAGCTCTGCCTATGCAGTGTTACGTCATTTGAAAGAGGTGGAACAGGGTTATATAAAGTAGGGCTATTAACAATTACAGCAGAACCTTGGAAGGCCTTATCTCTGAAACAATCGAACATAGACATGTGTTCATATGAGCTTTTTTTTGGTGTGTTTTGAGGTCTGATATCCATACCCCAGTTGCTTCCCACGAACCGTAAATCGATACACCCTGTACAACTCGTAACTAACGAATAAATGGTACGGTGCACCCCACAAACTTTCTAGCCCCTTTACACACACACACACACAAAAAAGGATCCATTTGCTTATAGTTTGGAAAATAGGAGGTAGGCCTACCCTTCGTTTATCCTGAAAGTTCGGAATCCATACATAAATCAATTTATGTCTAAGATAGATCATAAAATAATTGAAACGAAATATATATTTTAATAGAAACATAAAATCACATTTCCCCAAAGAGCATAGGTACATGAAATAATATACACTCTTAAAGAAACATGTTATTAATTTTGTTCTTTACTTTTTAAAATCATTTCCCAGAGATATATTAAAAAAGTATATCTGCCTATAACTCGAAAATATATTTTTTTTATAAAATGTTTTAAATACAAGTATTTAAAAAAAATCTTTTTAAGAGTCCCACAACTTTGCAGTGGTAAATATTTAGTTTCTCAAAGAGTTAACGAAGAAATGATAAAAATGGGAGATATCCCTCTAAATCCCTCTTAATCATATTCCTGGAAATATGAGATGCACAGTTTTATTTGTAATGTTAAACAGTGCATAGGTACAAGCTTTAATAAAAATAGCTAGTACAGATTTTGAGTAAATAGAGTTTTTCTCTTTTGGCACTCAAGTTTAGACGCTTAGTTTTAAGGGTTGGATAGATAAGTCCAAAACATCCTCTGGGGAATCTTAATAAAACCTTATATAACAAGTTTCGACATAATGGTTTGGGTTTAAACCGAAAACAGACATAGACAGATCGATATCAATCAAAATACTCCCACCCTCAGAGGTGTCGTGAGAAAGTATAAAGTGAAACTTAAGCCCTAACGTTATATTTGCTTATGTCCTTTTTGCACTCCCTCGTAGATACTTAGTGTATCTAACCACCTATTTCCGCGAGAACGTATTACATAAAATAATCACATTAAGATTGTGAACAGCTTGGAAAGTGGTTTTAATGGACATATTAATGAGAGGAAGGGCAATAATTGGAGTCATTTCAACTGAACAAAACTCATCTTATGACCACGTTAAAATAATAGACATACAAGACGTTTAAGAAATATAAGCCAATACAGTGGTAGCTGGCAGGGTTAGTGTAGTGACTACCGTCCCTCAATATTACCTAGGATCTGAGGGGTTCGATATCCAACTGGCACTAAGAGAGTATTTTTACATTCTTTAATGGTAAGTAGATGACCTGGTGTTCTAGGGGTAAGGTGTCAGACTTCTATGCTGAGAGTCTGGGGATTAATCCTCAGTCCCGGCACAGATTTATCTGATTGCCAAACCCTTCCTTCACCTCTGAAAAGACGTGTATTAATCACAACTTGTGAATGTGAGGAATGCCAGGCCTCCACCGTGGTTCGGATCCCACGTTAAACTGTAGGTCCTCCATTTCATCTCACAATCACCCTACCATTACACATTAGCGTAAGTGCGTACAACCCGAACTAGTAGTAGGACGCGGTGCTAATAATAATAATAATAATAATAATAATAATAATAATAATAATAATAATAATAATAATAATAATAATAATTTATTGATAAATATATACTATTGCATTTATTTAATTTTACCAACTCATCCAATTTTATAAATTCATGTACCTGTCTAATGTAGGTTTATTTTTTACTACAGTACAATAAGGGGTCAGCCTATCGAAGCGCTGAAACGCATTGAAAAACGTTATTTAAGAAGTAGTTTGTTACTATAAATATAGCTGTCTAAAATGGATGTGAAAGTTATCAACGTGTCCCTGCAGATTTAAAATCCTTGTATTTTAGGTTTAATAGTTTTAAATACTGTGTTAAATTTCACACGAAATGTCGCAGTTCTGAGATCAAGTTAAATTGTGAGAAATATCAATCGAGCCTTTCTCAAGCAAATAGTCATTTATTAAGCGTCATGCAGACAATTCTAAGATGAAGGAGAATTGATTTGGGGCCGATCTTATAGTCATAACCTGGCAGTCTACAGTCAACACCTTCAAACTACAAAATGTAATTTGTCATCCTAAAAACACTTGTTAGGTATGACCGGGTTGGTTGTTGTTTCGAGGGTATCGGCTGTTCCCAGCTTTGCTAAAGCCACGTTGACATGGTTCAAATATACTTGGATCACAACTTGGACCAAGCCAGCTGTTGGCACAAGTGCGCTTGGACCAAGCCAGTTGTTGGCGCGGTTAACCATTTGGACAGTCATGTAGGCATCAAAAAGATGGCGGATTTGGTTTTATTCTCATAAAGAAAGTAGAAATCCATAAAAAAAAGTTCAGAAAGTAGAAAAAAGAAAGTTTAGACCTGGAAATGGATACTAGAGGCTCTTGAAACTTCCTCAAATTTATTTCGCGAAGTAGTGGTTGAAGATGAAGACAATTTCATCTACGATTAACTACTGTGCAAGTTGCTAGGATCTATAAAACCAATAATTCAAGAACTTGAGTGCGTATAACCTGAACCATTAATAAGACTCAGTGCAAAAATAAAACTTGATACTAACACGAGAGTTGCAATATCTGCTCTTCGTTACAATAAATAACACTCCCTTTGTCTGACTCAGTTCCATGAAACTTACATTTTGCCTATCCATCAATTTGATTATTTTTATAACATTCCTTTTACGGGTTTCACTACCCGTTTTTTTAGACGGCGCCATTTTGAATCCCATCAAAGTTCGACTTGGATCCAAGTAAGTTGGCCACCGTCCTACTCAGCTTGGATCTAGCCTCGTCGTCCAAATGGGCTGGGATGAATTGTTGACACGATCCAAGTAGTGTCAAAGTGATGCGCGCGCAGCGTCCAAGTTTGCCTTATTCAAGTATAATTGGGTCGTGTCAACGAGGCTTTAGAATCAAGTGTTTGACCACACTTGCATGCCTACCAGCGAGCCAACATGCCGGAATATTTCTCTGTTGTCTCGTAAAGTTGTCTAAATAATTTATATTATTAATGAAATAAAAGAAATAGAAGAGGGAGAACCAACTCATCTTTCAAAGATATACATGCAGGATTCTATTAATAACTTATATACAGGGATAAGGAATTTATGCCTGAAGTTTTTTTGAAGGAAATTGTACACGAAATGTTGTATATTTTCGTTCACCACTTACAAAAATTGAAAAATAGAGGGTAAATAATTCAATTGGTATCATAGCTTAGTCGCATTCGCTTGCTAATAATGTAAACCTTACGGGTTCAAATATGATCTCACAGAGTTTTTTAAATTTCAGCTTATTGAAAACAATAGCTTTTAAATACAGTAATTGTAGTCTATTCATATAAGGTGTTTTTTTATTTTTAATCTTCATAAAAAACTAGTTGAGTCTGTGTAAACTTATCCAATATTCTTATTTAAAATAACTAATAAGCTAAATTACAATCTTAATTTTAACTTAAAATTTGTCATATGAAGGTGATTATTTAAATAAAATTTGAATGGGTTTTAGAACATAAAAAATATGCTTATTTAAAAAGGACTGTAATTGAGATCTTTTAAAAGTACCCAGGGATCTATTTTTGAATCTCAGCCTCTGGAGAGATACACTTTTTATTCTAAGCTAAAGTAACTTTAGTTTAAACAACACCATTTAGTAAATACTTCTATAATTTCAGAAATTTTAAAAACAATCATCTTGGTCGCAAACAAAAGCTAAAGCGTTTTATTTTGTTTACATTGTTCTATACAAAAGCACGTTTCAATTACGTTAGGCGTGTTTTCGCAATCTACCTGGTATCTCTGTTAGTGACCAAAGCGTTTTTGCACTGCTTTTATCGCTGCTGGTAACGAGTGTTTATGACGGAGACGATATCAAACCCCGGTTTGGTAACGCTCTCCTTGACCAATATCACTATGGTTTGATGATCTGCATCTAAACAAACAGTTAAATTATCAGCGTCTCAATATCCCTGGAAGCAATGTAGTTAGTTATTTTCTTCCAAGCTTCTTTTTTCTCAGAATTCGATGAGTCGTTATTTATTTTAATCGTGTTTTATATTTATGTTAAAAGTCCAGAATCACAGCTTTCTTATTCGGAGTGTGCGGTACAGACCTCTTGGTGTACATTTTTAACAGATAAAATTAAAGTTGTGCCAAAAGTGGTAATAATTGACAATCTCAGGCAAAACGCATTTTAAAACCTATTGAAACGATAAAAAACAGAGAAACCCGACCGGGATTTGATATTCAATCTGTCTTCAGTAATTTTGTCTATTGCAATCTTCACGTCTTAGACCACGAGACCATCGATGTGAATTTTTCAGACCATAATTTAAATGAAGACCCATTTATGATATAAATTATTTTGAAAATGAAGGTATACATTGCTAGGAATCGGAGACCATAGTTATTGGATATTTTGGTAGTACAACACTAGTTTGAGGTCCTTTATTTAAAATCCCAATAAACACCAGATTTAGGTGTGTGTTGAGGGGGTTGACTTTGATTTGGATGACTAGCTGTGTAATCTCAGGTCGGGGTTTTAAATATCGGGGTAAAGGGGATGTTATTTATTTACTCCTGTAAATGTTGGTGTATTTGTTGAAAAACTCACCTTTCTCGCTATTTATTCTTGATTTCGATGCATTTTATATTCATCACACAGGTACTTAAACCAGGAAATATTAATAAGCAATTAAAATAAAATTTAGAGAAAATCGCATTTGTGTGTTTAATTCTTTAGCTTACTGCTTGTGCAAAATTTCGCTTGATACATTTTCAAAGATGTATATTTAAATGGTTAAATGCCAAACCATACTAGTCACCACATGGGCTAAGACATCAAACTCGTTTAGTTTGTTTCGCTGGTGACAGGGAAGTTGGGGTTAAAATCCCATCTGGATGTAGGAAAGACAGTTTTTTCTTAAATTGTTTTTAACTCTACCTACACGCAAATGTGTATATATTTGCTTTGAACGTTTACTCACCTCGTACCTTTTCTAGTACAACTGTACAACTCTACAATCTATCTTCATCAGCTCAAATACATTTGAGTAAACCATAAAAAGTATATATATTTGGGTAGGTGACCTGGTGGTCGAGGGGTAAGGTGTCAATACTTCTGTGCTCGGGGTCTGGGGTTCAATCCTTGGTCCCGATACAGATTGATCTAATTGCCAAACCCTTACTTCACCTCTGACAAGACTTGTATTAATCACAGCTTGTGAATGTGTAGAATGCCAGGCCACCACCGTGGTTCGGATCCCACGTTAAACTGTAGGTCCTCCATTTAATCTCACAATCACCCTACCATTACACATTAGCGTAAGTGCGTATAACCCGAACGGGTAGTAAGACGCGGTGATAATAATAATAATATAAATATTTGGGTAGTAATATGCGGTGTGGACAAAAAAAGTTTTTTAAATGCTATACATCGTTGAAAATGTCCTGAGCACAACACGTTTATGAACTATGATAAAAATAAGTACAGAAAGAACTAAAATATTTCCCTCTAGCAATATTTTTAGTGTACGTTTGGCAAGAGAATAATTCTTGTCGTGCTCCATTTATGACCTTCGCCTTCTCTGAGTCTTTGTCCACCGGATCACCGGCGCAGCGTGGCTCAACTAAAGTACAATAGACGTGTGGAGAAATTATCATCAAATAATTAAATGAATAAAAAATAATTTATAAGTGTCATAAACCTGTGGGAGCATGGATAAAGGTTTCAGTATAGTTTTGTTTGGTTTTATAGTGGCGGAGAAGTCGGGGATCGAATCTCAATTGGGTGTACTAAAATAATTTAAAACAATTGTTTTCCCACTCCCCTTCCATGAAAATTTGAATGCACTTCTTACAAATTATACCTTTTTTTATTTCCGCACCATTGGTGTAAATATTTAAATAGCAGGGGTGGTGGAACTGAGGGGAAATGTCATTCCCTCTTTAGAATATATTTTTAGCCCTCCTATTCCTAATAAATAATTTACCTCTCCCCCCGAATTTTTCGTTCTTCTACTGATATTCTTGGGAAATCAGCTAAAAAAACCCCATTAATTACAAATATGATGAAAAAAATTAGTTCTGTCAAAAAATGTCACCATTCGAAAGGACTTTTGGGTAGAGTTTGCTTTTAAACGATCATTTATTTTCATACGTTTGCTTTCAGTGATCAAGTTTGAGTGAAGTTTTAAAGAATCTGTTCCTCCACCCCTCTATAATTTGTGAAGGGGAATATAGTTAAACACTATCCACTACCTATTTTAGTAATTTAGTGTTAGTTGCGGGTATCCCGAACGGTTAGTAGGATGCATAGCATACAGAATTTTTTTTTTGACTGCATGTTAAAAAGACCGCATTACCCCAAGTGCCATTTAAAATACTGCAAATAGCTTCTAGGGACACTAAATTTAAAATAATTGATTTCATGTGGTAGAAGAACGCATCGAATACAATTTATCATACAGAAAAACTCTTCCAAATATCTTCTGTATTCATACTATTTTCAAAAGTTTCCGAGGGGGATGTTCTTAGTCCCTTAATTCTAGCTCCACTCTTGTCTGTTGGTTTTAATCTCAAACTACCCTTCTCCCAGACAAAAAAAGTTCTACCGCCATTAGCGGATAGCCTGGAAGGTTAGCAAGAGCACCGAGAATTTAAGATTATCTTTAAACAAAAATGAAATTTTCAAAACACGATTCAAGCCATTACTTTTTTTATTCTTAACTTTGATGTTGTATTCCATCATTTCTTTCATTTCATTAAAATACAAATATGTAAGTAGTGCTAGAACAATTGAAATAATACATGCAGATTAGCTTCAATTATTTTATTATCAAATTGTGTTATAATTGTGTAAACGTTTATAAATGTCTTAACTTAGAGCTATAGACATGAAGATAATATTTTAAAATTTGTGCAGCCTAATTACTGAATCGCCAGCCTCGGTGGCCGTACGATCTAAGGCGTCACTCTCTTGTTGGACTGGCCTGCTGATGACAGGGAGATCGGGGTTCAAATCCTGTTCATGTATACTGAGGGTTATTTTACTAAATTATTTTCCACTCTTCATCTACGCGAATTCAGGCAAACTTCCTCTAAATTTAACCCCATCCATCCATAACACATTAGCGTAATTAGCACAAATGCGTACAATCTGAACAGATAGTAAGACGCGGTGCTGAAAAAAAATATTATCGATGGTGCGGAATAAACGTAGGTCTCAAACATTTTGAATGGTTGATGTTTTACTGAAGGGTCAACATCGTTTGATTTTGTTTGGGGAAATAGGGAGGTTGGGTTTCAAACCCAGTTTGGGTGTATTGAGGGGGGTTTCTCCTCTTTCCTTCCAAGACTTTTCCTGTATTACCTCCATTAAAACACCAACCCTAACATTTTACCTTAGTTAATATACATGCGTACAGTCCGAGCGGTTAATGAGACACTGTAACGAAATATATTATTTTTTGTAGTGAGGAATATGTTTAAAACAACTTGTGTAAAAATCTGGTGAAAAAAAACCCAGCAAAAAGTTCGTTATTAGTTTCAGGTTTGAATAATGTCTTCTAATTCTACGCATTTTACGAAAAATTAATTATATTTAAGCCTTCTGGGGCTTTTCCATCAGATGTTTTCACTCTAGTTTGTTATTCTAACAGGTTCAGACAATAACCAAATTGTTTATAATTTTTAAACTGAAGCTGCACATAGGCACAAGTATAGCTGCACATAGCCACAAGTATAGCTGCACATAGCCACAAGTATAGCTGCACATAGCCACAAGTATAGCTGACACATAGCCACATGTATAGCTGCACATAGCTGCAAATCTAAAGATGTTTTAAAAAGTAAAGATTTTATAATAAAATGAATGTGCAACACCTGCCTGGACATATTTTGTGGTGATTTGGAGAAATAGTTAAATAAAATTAAACTTAGAGCAGCTATCCATTTCCATCAACTCTCCTTCAGAAAGTTATGATCTTGATATTGAAAATTATATTTTAAAAACTGTATCCTTCATTCATTACACCTCATGATATTTCAATTTGAAGCTAATAGCGAAATAGCATCGACACCATTAATTCAATTAATAATTGTATTCCAATGTAATGAGTGATGACGTAGCTTGGAGTTTTTGTGCAACTACTCCTATTATCTCAGGAGATTGTTATTTTAAAGAGATGGAACTACCCATGGATGAACATCCAATTATGTAGCCATTATTAGATTCTCTGTAGTAGCATTGAGAAGTTTTATATTTTATTCCCATAGGCCATAACTAATGGAATATAACATACACACATCATTATATTTTAATGCCAGATGTGGTGGCAATTGTTTCTCACTGATTCAAAAGTAATTTTGAGAAACTCTTGTAACATAATTGGAAGATGCTAAGCGGCAGCTTACGCACACAGTAATATGAATTGGTAGGTTTAAATGGACCAAAAATGCAGGCTAGGTAGGCTTGGGTGTTTTTTCACGTTTTTACTCTCCCATTATTTTCACAGCAAAAAAAAAATTAAAATGTTTTCCTTAAAATCCACATACTTCTTTATATGTTATTAATTAAATTTAGACTATTTCAATGACTAATCTGACGAGTAATATCAAAATAATTTAAGAAGGATAAGTAATATGACAAGTTTGTTTTTGTGATAATGTGTCCCCTTTAATTTAGGTATCGATTGGTCAGTAAAGAATTATAAGGGTTCTTTATTCCATGGAGAATAAGATTGCTTAACAACATAATATTGTGTTAGAAATATTTGAAGCTCGCTTGCCAATTTACATATATCAAACTTCCCTTTCCCCCCCTAAATTCATTAGTGTAAATATGTGGGTGGATCTGAAGATTAATAAGGCATAAAGTAACAGAACTACCAACACAGTTCCCAAATGCGATGGTGTGTCATTGTTCGAAATATAAAAAATAGTAATGTGTTTATAATACAAACATATCTTGTTAGTATCGTCACATTAATTCAAAGCGATATTCTTTGACATTGAAATAATTTTTTGTTATAATACAAAGTATATTGTTCAGGAAACAGGAAATACATGATTGAATACACTGAAAGAAATATATTCTTCTTATTCTTAGTTATGAAACTCAACGTGCTCAATGAGAATTAAACCAAACAATATTTTATTAGTCTCGTTCTGGTGAATAAGTTTTCACATCATTGTGACCGAGTTGGGTACACTGACCATCAGATTACTGACCAATATTTAATCATTTCTAAATGTTGATACGCTGATTGCATATTGTGCTGCATTACATGACCTCACACAGTTCACAAGTCGGTGAAGCGATCCAAAACAGTACAGTGTGATTTCAGTTAGAAGGAACTTTCTTGACGTTTATAAAAGTAGACTAAAACTTTTATTTTTAGCACCAAGTCTTACTGCACGTTCTTGTTATACTTATCTATAATAACTACACTAATGTGTTAGGGATTAGGAAGGTTGAATTTAGATGAAGTGTATCTGCATTCGCGTGGAGGAGGTTAAGGAAAATCATTTAGGAAAAAAATACCCTCAGTACACCCGACAGGGATGCCAACCCCGTTCTACCAGTCATCGTAGTTAGACGTGGGGAACCAATAACGAACGATTTATAAAACCAGACTGTTTAGGAGAAGAGTTTCCTGCGTGTGGTTGCATATAATGGATCACTTACTCCAACCAAAATGAGGTAGTGTGTTGGGTAAACATGAGTGATTAGAGCCATTTGTTCTAGTTGGTTAGTAGAGTCGTTAGGTAGAGCACAGGTGATAAAGTTTGCGAGACACTCACGACTGCTCTGACAAAGATTTTGTTGTTGTTGCGGGCATACAATCCAATTTTATTAGTAAGGGCTTTTAGCAAAGTTAAAAAAATATCTTTTTGCGGCTGAAATTAATAAAATTTTAAAATTTTATTATTGTTACTTTATAAGCATTTATAATATATGTAAAAAAGACAGATTTAAATCACATGACGTTGCGTATGAACAAGTTCGCGTAAATATAACTTTTTAATCAGTCTGCGTCATGTTGGAAACGACAGAGTTCAGAACGGCCAAGAAAAATCGTGTTTTATGCAACCCGATTCTTAACATGCGTGTTGTAAGCGACCATATAATGTAGTCATTTTCCCTTTACGTACCTATCCTATTGCTTTACTGAATTTTGTTGCAGATAAATTAATCTGTCAATTATTTCTAATCTTGTATACGATAAGTACAATGTACAATTTACAATACTTTAGTACAACATTATAATCTAATTTATTCATGCAGCTTAAAGCATTAAGGCGTATTTTAAAGTACTTTTGTCTTTTAGAAGCCCCGAAATATGTTATCAATTCTTCCATCCAGTTCTAAGTAGGACTTGCGCCGTTTTCTCGTAGTTTCACCTAATTCCTTAGTTAGATTAGTTTAGGTTAGTTTAGGTTAGCTTAGGTTAGTTTAGGTTAGTTTAGGTTAGTTTAGGTTAGTTTAGGTTAGTTTAGGTTAGTTTAGGTTAGTTTAGGTTAGTTTAGGTTAGTTTAGGTTAGTTTAGGTTATCTCTTGTTTAGATGTTACTTTTGACACATACCTAATTCATTCACTTGGATGAATTATAAAAATACGTTTGCTTGCTCTGAACACGAAAGATTTTGTGATTGCTTCAAACACCGATCGCTTTGAGCACGGTTGCTTCCAATACGTAACCTATAAGTCAGATAAGGCCCTGGATCGTAGTCATCCACGGATGACTACGATCCAGGGATATACTAAAATAAGAGGGAGGGGGTAAATATTCTTGTCATATTATTAATAAAATCTCTTAACTACTAAACTCCACTTTAACGAGTAGTGTAATATATTTTTCCGTAGTATAAGGCGTAAAGATTGAAATATTTACAAATTACTAAAGAAAACTTAGTTTTTACTCAACACAATTCTATCATGGATTTATTAAGTGTAGAAATAAGTTAATTTCACATAATTTAATTAAAAATTTATTAACTTAAATAATTAGGAGTTTCATATGTAAACACAAAAATATACACCTGCTAAATAAAATATACCGATACAAACAAACTCAATAAACAATTATTAACATAGAAATACAGTATAAATTCACACTTTAGAAAATTACTAAAAACAAAAAGCATATGCCGTAGCAAGAAGATACAAAGTAAAATGGCACATATATATATATATATATATATATATATGCCGTAGCCAGAAGATAAAAAGTAAAATGGCATAAATATAATAATATATTTATGCCATTTTTATTTTTATTTTCTTGCTACGACATATGCTCTTTGTTTGTAGTAATTTTCTAAAGTGTGAATTTATATATATGTAGATAGAGAGAGAAAGAATATGGCATATAACAACGGGTGTACATCTCTTAGCACAAGGTCATGACCAAAATTAAGTTTTCTCAGTTTGGGGCGGGGTGTCAGAAATAATACCCTCAAACACTGAAGACCAAAAAATTTATGAATATTAAATTTATCTAGAATTTAATAAAGAGTTTTTAGTTTCTCTCAAACACATTGGCAGAGAAAGAATTGGGTTCGTCAAAAATTCGAATTATTGATTTTTATAAATCAAAGTTTCGTGACCCCCCGAAACCAATAAAGTTGTTTTAGTGATGCCGTTTATCTGTCTGTCTGTTTGTCTCTGCAAAAAACAGATATTTTCTAGATTACCCTACACTCCCACCTTAAATGTCCCCCCCCCTTTTTTTTTTGCGTGTGTATAAAAGTAATTCAAATGTTCGAAATTAATATCATACACTATTAGTCCCAGAGCCAGGAAGGTTTAATGTACCCCAGTGAGTGCAAAAGATTTGTGAGTATTTTTTGTTTATATATGACATAAGTGTCTCAGAAAAGTGAGTGTTACAAAATCCAGTGGAGGGCATATGGATGACGTCATCAATATGGCTACCACGCTATTATGTAGCTGCCACATTTAAATATGCACAACTTCTCACCTGTTTATGCTACAGAGATGAATATTTTTCTGAAATGTTTAAAAACTGACAAATTTATTTTGTAGTAACATATTTTTATTAGCTCCATTAGTATTAAGATAATTTCATTTGAATGCATAAAATCAATGTCTAAATTGATTATACGTGACGTTTAACCATGATTTACTCGGAAACTGTACGACTTTTGGAAAAAGTACACAAGAATAAGAGTTTCATTATTTAATAAGAATTAATAAAGGTCTAATAACAATGGGATTACTCCTAAGCTTAATTATTATGAGTTATATCTTTTGTTACAACCACTTTTTTCAAGATTGTATGATTTTATATTAACTTATCTCCTGTTTACTTTTATTAGAACTGTCACTGGAAATGTCATTGTCAAAATCACTTTCGTCGTCTTCTATTTCACTGACCTCTTCTTCTTTTTTGGCCATTTTAAGATTTCCTGGGAGTGCTGGACCATTGTTCCATTTTAGGTAGTACCTTACATTTTCCAATTACCATCCATGTTCAGTAGGATCAATCCTGTAATAAGGCTTTCTACAATTTGCTCATTTTCACAGCCATGCCACTGAATTGCTTCTTTTAATCTTTTGGATCAAATCAGGTTTAGATGGGGGCAGCTTTGTTGGGTCAATAAATTGGGTATTAGGTATGGTTTTCTTCATATATAGACTGTATCTTACTTCACTTACAAAGGAGTATCTAAGGTGGCCGTCCATGGCGCAGACCAATTTCTCCAACCCAGCTATATTTTCTTCGGTTAAAGTTAATCGCTCACCTAGAAGGCTGAAAATGTATAGGAAATCATGTTTTTTTTATGCTCTTCCTTGTCTTGCAAATGTGGCTGTGAAATCAGACTATGTAAAAGCGTGGTAGCCAGATAAGGCCTCTACCAGATCATGTCCGAGCTCCTCTGTGATGCGAGTTACATTAATCGTCCTTCAACTAATGTTAGAAGACAAGCCACAATCAAACCAAACCAGAGAGTTAAGAAAGTGCTTTTGATGGTAAATTAACAGAATCAAAACATCAGTGTCATTTGCTCTTACCAGGATATTCTTTGTCTGATCACTACCATGTGATATATGTTGTATGTGACAAATAATCCTTGTCTGCCTCTTGATGATGGCAAGCAAGCTCAGATACCTCTATTGCCTCAACACTGACATTCTTGCTGGTGTATTTGTAACAAACAGTCTCTGCTCCAACAAAGATAATTTTTCCTGACATAAATGAAGCATGCTTGTGATTTTTCACTAATTGTATAAGAAATACGTAAGCGATGTTTTAAACTACTTATTCCTAAGTGCATCAACTGCCTCTTTTGGGGTCTTCTGATCAGCGCCATTTACTTTTATATTACTAGTTGGTACAATTGTTGTTCGCCGTTCATTTTCACAATCTCTTATACTTTGATAGCCGTAAGTATCAAACACCAGGGGAACTTCCCCATCGTGTGTACTAATAGTAATGCACTCCAGTAATTTATGTGTGAAAACTCCGTAATTTTCCGGGAACAGCAAAGTGTACAACACAAACATTGCCTCATATACAGCCACATCTATGTGAGGTTGACCTGCAGTTACATCAGGCTCCTCGTATGAATTCTGCTAATTTTTTGGCCTGTGCATCAACTAAATTTGTCTGTTTTATCCATTGATCCACCAATCTGAGCAAGAGAGAATTGCACGGGGTTCAAAGGATTCTCCAAGACTCTTTCACGTAAAATTTTTAAACAGCTATCATATGAATTACTTTACCGAAAGCATCAAAACTGCATTTGGAAACCTCTAATTTCTTTCGTTCGGTTTTCAGATTACTTGATACAAAAGAAGATGCACAGTTAGCTACCAAATTTCGGGGTATGGGATTTTCGACATTATTTGGATCTTGCATGTACGTTTGTTTGAACTTTTCAGAAGCTTTTTCCCCCTTTAAAAAAATTGAAAAATGATCCAGTGCAACTTTCTCACCGATTGTCTGTCCAACTGAAATGTTCCTAAGAGGGGCTTGAGTATCCAAGTCTTGAAATGGGTTTGAAAAATTATTCTGGGTTAAAATTATGTATTTAAGATCTCTATGGTCTTTTACAATGCGTCTTTGTTGCAAATGATGCTTCGAATCTGGTGATTTTGTAATTCCACTACTTTCAAGTAATCTGCTTACTATCTCACTTTTAAATGTACTTGTGATCATCCACCATCATGCTCCAGCATATTTTGAATTTGCAAATTCGATGAAACCTGTGAACCTTGAAGTAGAGTCAACGTTTACGGTCTTCTCTAGTGTCATGTCGACTGGTACTCTATAGAATGAGTTACTAGAGCGCTTTATGCCTAGACCACATTGAAAAAGTGCGTATATTACTGCAGGGTATTCGGTTCCTGAGTTAAGAAGTTTCAGGAGGTACACCATCATTAATCGAGAATAGTTCAGCCTCTTGACTGAGAAAAAGGCTGGAATCATTTTCTCCAAGGCATCCGTATACATTTCAAGGTTATTTTTCCTATATGCTCTGCTGAAGAATCTGTAGATGTTAACGAGATCAATATACTGTTGATAGAACTGAGCTGTTTTCCCATGAAATCCTGATCTTGTTTTTTATTTGAATTCTTTGAACTCATCATACACTTGCTTTATATTTGAGCTTTCAATAAATCTCTCTAAAGTATCTTGAGAAAGGTCATCATTCAGTTTGATCACCTGATCTTAAAGTATATCTAATGTTGTAATGTTTTGTAGTTCTATAAACTTCTGGAAAAGGACACTTTCGGGAGACAGTGAAAGTAAGATGTGTATTCATTTAAATCTGTTGAAATGTTTTCCTCCAAGAAATCCTTGTATTGAACCAGATGCCAGAACTTCGCTCTCCGAAAGATGATGTTCAATTCGTGAACCTTTGAGATAGTATCCGAGAACTCCAAAGTAGGCTATTTCTATGTGAAATAATCCAAAGTGAGGGTTTTTCTTGATTTTGTATCATTATTTCTGGTTTACCCACAGCTATATCGTAATGAACCGAGATTGAAGGCAAGAAAAAGTATTTGACTGTGATATCTATTTCAATAAAAGTGGAGAAGACATTCATTTTTATATTTTTATATATTTTATTTTTCAACCCGACTCACATAATGTTGGTTTTTATTTTGTGAATAATTCATTATTGTAAATTTTTACTTAATATTTTAAAAATATTTGCTAAAAGTAATTCAACCTAATAAATTATCTTTTTCTAACATACTCGTTCCATTTAAATTTTTTTATATTACATTTGAACTGTGATTTTTACCATTGAACATGTTCAACATGATCTGTGCATCAGGTTGAGAGATCATTAGGGTGAATGATTTTGAAATAAAAACCCTGTATGATAAAATGTAAAATCATACAATCCTGACTATATGACTTTCAGAAAAATACACTAGAATAGAAGTCATAGGTAATTACCTACTCATATAATCCTTATTGAATAATACAGATCTTCTATTCTTGTGTATTTTTCTGAAAGTCATATAGTTTTTAAGTAAATCATGGGTAAACATAACATATAATATATGTGGACACTGATTTTATTAATTCAAATTAAATGATCTCGAATACTAATGGAGTTAAAAAAAATTGATTAAATATATATTTGTCATTAATTTTTAAACATTTAAAAAAAATTCATCTCTATAGCATAAACATTTGAGAAATTATGTATATTTAAATGTGTCAAACTACATAATAGCGTGGCAGCCATATTGATGACGTCGTCACGCAGCCGTCCACCACTGTAATTTTTTAAGACTCACTTTTCTGAGACACTTATGTCATTTATAAATAAAAAAGTATTCACAAACGTTTTTGCACTGTTCGGGTGGAAATTCTGGTCTGGCTCTGGGACTATATTCATTGGCTTCGCATGCTGATGAGATAGCGTGAAAGTAAATTCCTTAGCAAGTTTCCGGCAAAATGAATACAACAGAAAGTCCCACCTCGAACCAATGAGTGCTTTTTGATTTTACTGAAAACAAACAAACAGACGAGCAAAAATTCTAAAAATTGATTATTTGGTCTTCTTATCGTTTATACTATCAGTTAAAATAAAAACTCCATTAAATTTGTATGTAGGGGCCTACATAGAGATATTTCAAGTAGTTTCGTGCTTAAAATTCAATATTTATATAATATAATAATATTTAGGTGTAGGCCCTAATTGTGACAATAAAATACTTTAGCTAGCAAATATGTCTACGGTTTAAAATTTGTACGATATAAAATATGTTTATAAATTTTGTTTACTTATTTCATTTATTAAAATGGGTTTTTACTCATCGGGGTATTTTAGTTAACAGACATTAAGGTTTTGGGTATTTAAGTTAGCAAATGCTTTGGTTAATATTCGAGGTATTTTAGTTAAAAAAAAGTTATGTTTAATGCTAAGAGTAGTTAACAAACGTGACAACTATGTCTTGGGGTATTTTAGTTTTTTTAAGCAACACGTCTTACCACCCATTAGGGCTGGAGAGGGAGTTTACCTGCATTTGCCTGAAAATAGAACCATGTAGAAAAAAAAAAACACCCTCGGTACATCCGACTGGGTTCGTTCCCATGATCTCCCCATTATTGGCAGTCTAGTCTATTGTGAGAGTAGCGCCCTAGACAATGTGACTAGCGAAGTGGGTGGTATTTTAGTTATCACACAGGATGTTTACTCTGTAGGATACTTAAGATAGAAAACGTGACTGAGTATTGTTTCAGGTATTTTAATTAGAAAACCTTGTTTAAATATGTGACAGTTTAAATAGCAAAAATGTATATTTTATTTTGAGTAAATTTGTATTTGTATACTCTTCCATACTCGGTGAAAAAACAGATGACTCTTTAATTTAAAAAATAGCTGTTGAGTTAACGTATTTTTAGGTTTTAGTGGCTAAATAGCTTTCATTTTAAATTAATTGTTACCCAAGTTAAAATTTTGTATCTTATTTTTCCAACTCTTTATCAAACTTTAGAAAATGTCTTATACATAAACAATGACTTCAAATTATTTTTTCTTACATTATGGCACCCGAAAGTTCAGAAAAGTAGGTCACCTATACCTATCTTAAGCTAGTTGTATCCAGTAATCTGAAATGATTGCAATAGTAATAATAGCTATTTATTATAAAACCCAAAATAAAATATTTTCATCATTTTGCACCTTGATGAGTGAAAGCCTTGAGGAACTAGTATGTGCCAGTCATCTCTCAAGATAATTTTTTTTTGATCAATCAAACCTATCTTCTCATTTATCTTGCTTTCCTCAAATCTAAATAAGGCTTAGAAAGTCAGACCTAGCTTAAATGGATTTCGAGTAATACGCTATTTTATTTAACACGTGTTGTTTTCCATTCACTCATTACTTACCTTAAATTGGTCGAGTTAAATATTAAATATTCACAGTTGTATTTTTACTTTTTCATATGGAAAACTTACTCTAAAAAAAGTTGTTTTAAGGGAAAGCAAAAAGAATTTTAAAAAAATCACAGCTTATTGTATTGTAAAAGTAAAGTGACATCAACTAATTAATTATCTGAGGTATTTAACGTGCAATCTCTGAAATGACTGATTATAGCAAAACCCGAGAATTTCTATGAGCAAGAGTGAAAGGACCTGCCAATTTTGCTTGGAAAGGTATTTTCACATGTCACTCGACATGGGACCGACGGCTTTACTTCCCTTCCGAAAGAAGTTGTGCTACGGATTTTTATCGCTCAAGAAAAAATTCCGTTTACACCGGCTGGGTAAAACCCAAAACTGCAATACTAAATTTTCGATTACAAATTCATTATAAATATACCAATATGTATAAAGTTACTCTCATATGTAGATGTTTCAATTAATTAGGAGAAACGTAGACTTCAACATTGACATGGGTAGTTTTACCTAGAAACTTAAAAAATGTTCCTGATCGAAATGCTGTTAAAATTATTATACTTAACTTTATTGGGATATAAAATAAAAAAAACAAGGAAACATACACACACACATGGTTCTTGGATATACTCTCCATGATGTATCGCAATCCTCCGTCACTGCTAATGTCAGACATATCAACTTCAACTTCATCCGCTTCAGTGGCCGCATAGTCTAATGTGCTATTTTCTCAGTAGACAAGACTACCGTTGACGGAGAGATCGAGGTTCGTTTTTCAATCAGGTGTACTGGGGGTTGATTTTACAAAATGGTTTTCTACTATCCTTCCACGTAAATGTGGGTACACTTCCTAAAAATATAACCTTCCACATCCCTAAAACTATCAGCTTAAATAGTAGATAAGCGTATAACCCGAACGAGTAGTAAGATGCGGTGCTAAAAAAATATTTCAACCTTACTTTTAGCGTCAGCTCCTTCTGACACACGATCAGCAAGGGAGTTATAAAACAAGTCACTGCTTGGTCTCAACACATTGCACCTTTTTCTGAGATCTCTACTTTTGTCTGGATTTAGTGGAAGAGAACTTTAGTAGAGTTTATGCAGAGTGATTTCTGTTCAAAAACAGACTGGGTGGTTTCGCCCATAATCCCTTCGATCTTTACATTTTACGTGCTCCGATATAAAACCATTTTTATTTCTAAGATTATTTCCGTGTTACTCTGTCTGTGGCTGCAGTTATAGTCAAAACTGTTAAGAGGGATTTCTACACTCAAACTTGATGTTGTATGGTTTTACCAAGATTTTAATTTAGTTCTCAAATTAAGTGTAATTTACTGATGGCATTTTCAAAAGGAAAAAAAGTTTTCAAAATGGTTTTAATGGTTTGCTTAAAATCGGTATTTGGGCTTCGACACCTCATCGCAATTGGTAGTGTATCTATATACTAAGCTAAGGGTCTCGAGTTTGATTCCTGGCATGGCCGAAAAATGTATCATTGGTGAATTATGGATTTTCCCTTTCAAAGTGATGAATTAATGGCCGGTAGTTGGAGGTTGTCTGTTCTAAAGTTAGTTTATAAGTCCTGTATTGTGTCGTGCCATTTATTTAATATTCTGGTAAATAGAAACTTATGTCAGGCTAGAACGTTCAAAGTACAATTCTTCTCTTGATCTAATCCCGAGGATGATCTGTCAATTGTGTAAGATATCCACGTATTAATGCCTTCCTGTGTACGAAGGCAAACATATTAGAGGTTAAAACGTGACACTTGGTGATTTGCGCGTGACAAATTGACTACAGCGCTCCTGGTGGCATGACCTTTTGGAACACTACTCGCCGTATGAAAGACGGGTTAGTTAATACATATTTCAGTTTATGTAATCCGCTTCGGTGGCCGCAACTTTCACGGTAGATATCGAGGTTCGAATCTCGGCCGAATGTACTAAGGATGGTTTTACAAAGTGGATTTTCACTCTCCCCCACGCGAATGCGGGTACGCTTACTCTAAATATAACATTCCTAATTCCTAAAACCACTACCGTAACTAGTAGAAAAGAGTGAAACCTGAACTATAGTAAGATGCGGTGCAAAAAAAAAGTGCTAGTTAATGATAAACTACGTCTAGATAACTTATTGAATACGTCTGTAAAAGTAGTTTATATATTAAGATGAAGGAATTATGAAATGCAAGGCATCTTTCAATCAAGACTATCAAGACTATTAAAAATGGGATGGTCTTTTCTAAATATAATATTTTACCCACTGTTATTTAGTTTTAACTTTTTCAGAACCTAATATTACAGGGCTGATTTATTGTTGATTTATTAGTATTAATTTGTATTAAAATTTCAAAGAAAACATATTTTCGTTTTGTTTGATAAAGAAAAGTCTAAACAATTACCAAATTTTTAGTTGTAGGACTACAATGTCTCTTTGCAAACAACTAGCAAATGTTCTTGTGATTATTTGTTAAGAACAAGTTTTGTCTCTTCAAAATTTCTACCGTAATTATAAAGGGTGTTTACTTTAAATTACTACACAACTTTTGTCCCGGTAAAAGTATTGCTGCACTATATATTATAACATTTTGGGCTAGCCTAACTCTATTTTTTTTCGAAATAGAATTAGTTTCGATGCAACATATGCACTACTTTTAAAACATTAAATTTATCTACCATATTGTTCTCGTTAAAGTGGAAAAGAAAATCTTATTTGTCAGTGAATCTGGCTATTGATTTGAAAATCTCGGGTATGGTTCCTATCATGGCTAAAATATATCTCGTTGATTAAATCGGAGATACCTTTTCCACATTGCTAAATTATGGGTCAAGGGATTGGGTGTGATGTTTGTCTTATAATTATGTTAGCATTTAGGTTAATGTTTTCAAAGAGTGGGTTTATATACTCTATTTTTAAATGTTTACCGCAATTCTCATTGATATAGATTAATTAAACCAGTGTGAATCGTTAATCGTTTCTTCTTTGTTATTGTTAAAACTCATGATTATATTTTACACTTAATATTTCTAGCTCGTGGCTTTGTTGCACATTTTAAGAATTGGTAACATACACTGATTACATCTCATCGTATTCTAGCGACACTTAACATTACTGGGTTTGTGGACCATCCAGAATTGCCAGAAACTGTTTAAGAGAAGCAAACGATCGACTGGAACATACAGCGTACTTCGCTATTTCATATTTAAAAGGGAAACAAAACATATGCAATACGAAATACACTTTACCTCTCTAGTACTGTATCAAACAATTGGTGCTCTTGGGTCTCTGGTGCTGATGACCATGACGTTTGGCAGTGGCGGTTATAGGCCAGGGCTGAGGGGGCACGCCCCCCTCCCCAAAATATTACTGGATTTAAAATAAATTACAATCAGTAATAGTTTTGAATATAATTATGCTACGAGAAAATATGAGGATATTATTGTTTAAAAGGTATGTTATGTGATTTCAGTAAATTTCAGCTGACTTTCATTTTGTTTTCCTTCACATTTTTGCTCGATTCGCTATAGGGTATTTGCTGTGTCTGCCATTCTTGAAGCCTCACGTTTCGTACTTAAAAATATCTAATCACGCTGCGCGCGCATCTCATGTTCAGGGTCGGCGTCAAGCCCGCGGATTGTCATCAGCCAGGGCAGTCGGTAAATTGATCTGTGGTTAGCTATGTGAACGCTGTAACTTGATGACATAGTTTTGTCATTTTTATGTAAAAATGTCTGTATACAAAGGAAAATAAAGTAGTTTGATTAATACTTTTTCGTCCAAGAATACTTCAAAATGTGAACCTCATTCTAATGTGCTTGAAAATGTGACTAAACGACCTAAACTCGATCCACAATCAGAATGCAGTGGAGTAAGTGAATGTGTTGTGGACCGGGAGGCTACTTCAAGCGGGATTATTCCACCAAGTGATATAAGTATTTATATTAATAATGGCCCAATGCAAGTCTTAACTTTTAAATATAAACAAAGTACGATAAATAACAAAAATGGAAGTTTTAGCAGTAGCTGGTACGCAAAATATAAATTCATAGAATATTCAGAGGAAAAAGATGCTGTTTTGTTTTTCCTGTCGCCATTTTGAGCCTAGTTCTGGCTACGCTGATCCTACTTTCGTTAATAATGGTTATAGTAACTGGGAAAAAATTGGTAAAAAACTTTCGAAGCATGCTGTAAGTGAATGCCATAAGTTATCCATTATAAAATTGATGAGTTTTTTTTATCAGCTGAACAGAACGGTACTGTTGTTTCCATACTAAGTGACCAGCATAAAACAGACACAAAACGCAATCGATCAGCTGTAGCTACGTTGGCAAGGGTTGCCCTGGTTTGTGCAAGAAAAGATATTGCTCTTAGAGGCCATCGTGAAACTGTCGATGAAAATGATACATCTAAAACAAGAGAAACTTTTTGGAGATTTTAAATCTCGTAAAGCTAGAAAGTGAATCATTGTTTAAATTGATTGAGAGATTGTTTAAATAGTTTGCCTAGGAATACGACTTACTCATAGCTGTCACAAAATGAGCTCCTTGATGTAGGAGCCAGTATATTAACCACTCACATAGTAGAGGAGGTTAAGGAATTCAACAGTGGAATTTTGTACATTAATTTTAGATGAATCGAGGGATATAAGCAAAGTAGAACAGATGTCCGTTTGCATTAGGTATGTAGCAAAATCTGATATAGAAGAACATTTTATTGGTTTTGTTCATTTATCAGATCTAGATGCAAAGTCTTTGGCAAATAAAGCTTACGAGCACCTTGTTAATGTGGGGTTGAATCCTAAAAAATGTGTTGGACAGTAGTATGATGCTACATGAGTGATGTCAGGCTGCATTAATGAAGTCCAAAACTTATTTCGAAAAAATTGTTGGTAATCCTTGTGCTTATGTGCATTGTTATGAACATCGTTTAAATTTAGTTTTGGTGGATGTAGCGTCAAGAGTAGACATTGTAGGCGAAACATTTGGTTTATTAGAGGCTATTTATGCATTTCAATCTGTGTTTGTTTTGCGTCATCAAAAGTTTATTGACGCTCAAAAAAATCTTTATCCTGGAGAGCAAGCAATGAAAATCCCTCTTCAAGATGATACAAGTTAGCTGTTTACTTTGAAAAACGCCTTTCCTTCAACTAAAGCAGCACTAGAAGATTTGTCCAAATCGTCTAACAATAAAGAAGCAGCGGAGGCCAGGGGACGTCAAAGCCAATTTTGTTATTTCAACATTGTGTTTGTTTTGAAGATATTTTCAGAGATTTTGGGACTAGCAAATGGAGAATCCATGCTACTTCAACAGAAAGTTGTGGATTTTGGGCCAGCTCAAAGAGTAATAAAAGCTTTAATAACAACACTTAAAGAAAAACGATCTGATGAATACTTTCATTTTATATGGACGGTATCCTGTGGAAAAGCAAAATATTTACCATGTGAATCAAAATCTAGGAAAGCAGCACCACCTCACAAATTGATGAAAGATATTATAATATCAGCCTTACCAGGAAAAACAAAGGGGCAACCCACACCCAAAGTGGGTTAAGGGAGTTTAAGTGAACGTCTGGTCCAGGATCCAACAGAAGTTGTACAAAAAATTGGAAATCGTAGAAATATTTTTTAAATAAATCTGCATTTAACTGCTAGTCAGAAAACTATTTTTTATCTTTAGTTGTATTGTAAATATTACTCAAGTCTACCATAACATAATCAAGTAATTTAGCTATTGCATTATGTTGTTTTTTAAGCGCTTCCCTAGCCTGGTTGATTCCATCATTTCAATTTTTCTATTTATTTTCAATGAGTGTCATACATAACAGGCGTACAGGGCACTGTTTAAAGTGTATACGATCATATCATGAATGAATATATTAACACTAAAGGAGTGTGAAACAATTATCGTTAAATGCAGTAATTTGTGCACCCCCCTTACCCCCCAATATTTTAAATCTAGAAGTGCCACTGTCATTTGGGGTAAATATACCCTAGTAGTATTTATGTAGTTTTTTGGCCAGTTCATGAAATGGTCAAATGAAGAAGCCAGTTCACGGAATGAGCAGTTTCACTAAGGGGTGTAATAAATAAACAGCTAAACTTTCAAAATTGTTGGCCTGACGCTACTAAATACAATTTAAAATAATGGAATTATTAGCCTAGCCTAGCAACACTTGCTTCGCTTTAAAAAAAAATGTTGTAGTTGTTTCAGTTGTCCTTGGAAATATAACCATTGAAAACAATGTAGCCACTCAGACCACGCCGCTGTGTCGGCAGCACAAATCCGTGGAAATACAACCATTGAAATCAATGTTCTCTTCATGCCACGCTTTTATACCAACCGCATACGCTCACACGACCATTTAAAACAGTGTAACGACATCGTTCAGCAGCGCTGATAATAGTAGAATTGTTATAATCGCTATTAGAAATGGGCCCTTAGAGGACCACTCCCTTCTAGGAGAATCGAATGAATTTAAATTGAAAAGTGTTAACTAGTAATACTAACGACAAGTTGAATACAATTATACAATATGTATACATACTTTAATAATGTATGATGTGTTTTTTTAATAAATATATTATTCGTTATATATGTCACTAGCCAAATACTAATTAATTTATATTTAAAAATCCTCATGCAATATACATTTTATATTTATATAAATATATATTATATATATAAAATTGGGTAATACAATTTCCAGTAATTGAAATTACGACTAAACGGCTAAACCTATTTTGACAAATGACCACTCATTTTAAAGGTTATTGTTCTTGTATGTTAAAAAAAACCGATTTCCCTAGATAATCTCAATATTTTATTCTGTGTGGGTGGTGGCTCATATGTACCATCATTCTTTGTCTACATCCGAATGGAAATTATATTTAGTGTACTATCGTATATCGGCAAATACACTATTTCTCTTCGGTTACAAATATTACTAATTCAAGTTTTGTTTAGGTTGTCTTAAACAAAAAATATCTGGGAGAGGGTGGTTTTAAAGTTCTTATCGAGCTGTGAAGGGGAAATATATATATACATATATGTTTTACTTTAAAACTAAACACCAAAAATCTATGGAAGTTTGAAAGCTTTTGAGGAGTAAATCATTAGCAAGAAAGTCGAATGAGGCCTCTTTCTATAGAACTTTAATCAATAAAATTTTTTTTAACCCATTATATCACGATATACAGTCATCGCTGCAACGCCCCGCTAGTACTTTATAACCTTTTATTGCAACATTACCTCTGTGACCATCCCAAATAACATATTTATCTTAGTACATCCAGATGGTATCGGGAAACAAAGGGTGTGTCTTTGAATAAAACGAGTTAGTAGTTATTAGAAAAGGATTAAAATATTTTTGTTAGTAATAATTGAGAAAGAATAAATTATTAAATTAACCTGTTGGCCAAACTACGTGTGTTATGGGTCAGTAAAAATTTTAATGTGACAAATAATGATAATAATAAAATTAATATATAGATTAGGTTTATAAAACCAGTGAAAATGTTATGGAAATTGTATTAAATCAGTTTTGATTAAATTGTTCGATATAATTAAAAAATTTAACTGTGTGTAATATGCTTAAAATTGAATATATCATATAATGACCATTGGTGGAGTAAAATTATAAAAATAAATTTTAAAAAATGTAAGATTATACTCCACCCCTAGCCCCTGCTATCCATCCTTTCACACACATATATTAAATTATATAAAAATGATATTTACATATAACATATACTTTATAGTGAAAATTCACACCCCCCTGGAAAAAGGAGATCTATACGTTCTAGAGAGAAGCCATAAAAAGGAAAAAAACACACAAAAAAAGGAAATTTTGAATCTATGAAATCAATTTATCTCGAAATAAAAAATAAAGATTTTCTTCATGTTTTGAGAATTCACTAGGAGATGAATAAAAGTTTAAAATATACTTTCATTTGAGTATACACAAACTTCAGCAGATTTTTGATTTGGATAAATAACATATTATAAACAAGGAAATGACATAAATTTTGGTTAATAATATCCGATGGACAAAGATTGATAGTTTAAGGTAAGCTATGGGCCTAACTATGTAATTGTATATGATTATGCCATTATTAATTAGTATTTAATTATTATGTATAGTTAATAAATTATTGAAACAATTTGTTCTTACATGATTACCATTAATTATAACTGATAGAAAAGAATCAAATTGCTCAGGGATAATCTGCCGAATATACTCGAATTTGGTGGAAAACTGACTACGATTCAAAACTTCTAGCTAAGCTGTCGAACCGAAGAAAGTATTTTCCGTGAAAAACTCTTTTTTATTATTCAATTCTCTTAGTTGTGAGTAGTCCTTAAATTCCTAGGCGAATCATAATCAAATGCAATATATGTTTTAATCAATCACTATACTACAAATATATATTTAAGTTGGATAATAAAAATAGCTTGTTAAATGATTAAATTCAATGTGACCACACAAGAGAAACCATCGCAATGGGCGTAGGAAGAGGTTGGTTATGGGGTTCAACTCCCCCCCCCCCCCCCC